>JAXIVD010010230.1:0-10000 GCA_036785275.1 Cancer borealis
TATGCTATATATATATATATATATATATATATATATATATATATATATATATATATACCTATATATATATATATATATATATATATATATATATATATATATATATATATATATATATATATACATATATATATATATATATATATATATATATATATATATATATATATATATATATATATATATATATTATAAAATAGAAGAAGAAAAACAAAAATCCACATTACTCAGAGGCTAGAGTCTGTCCTAAACCTATAGTACAAAATACCTTAAGAGAAGAATCGTAGTAAAAAATCCAGCCAGTCCTAAGTAAACCGAGTCAAACAGCCAGCACGACGCCGGGTCTTATTACCCTAACGGAGACCTTGTTGAAGCAGACGGTGTTCAAGTCTTTTAAAATATATACATTGTGTTACACTGCACCATGGAAGACGGAAGTTTATTCCTATCCCTAACGACGTCATATATAAAGTAAAATTTAGTGCAGTGTAGTTGAAGCTTAGCTTTACCCCATTACTCCTCTTCACTTGTGATAAGTCATCATTATGAAACATGTTATTCACGTCAACATTCGTAAATCCTTGAAGTATTTTGAAACACTATGTTCATCTCGGAGGCTTGGTTAACTGGTGCCAGCCTCTCTTGGTAAGGTTTGTTGGGTAAGGACGAGATCATGTTAGCAGCCCTGCACAGGACACCTTCAAATGTTGTTATGTCCTTGTTGTGGTGAAGTGATTAAAACTGTACTGCATAATCTAAGTGGCGTCTGACTAAGGTGATGTGCAAGGCTAAAACACTTCTTTATTTTTTAATGAGAATTTCTGTTCATTAAGCTTAACATTGCTAGTTTTACCTGCTACAGAGAAGAAGGAAAGAGAGAGAGAGAGAGAGAGAGAGAGAGAGAGAGAGAGAGAGAGAGAGAGAGAGAGAGAGAGAGAGAGAGAGAGAGAGAGAGAGAGAGAGAGAGAGAGAAAAAACAACAACATATATATATATATATATATATATATATATATATATATATATATATATATATATATATAAATATATATATATATATATATATATATATATAAATATATATATATATATATATATATATATATATATATAAATATATATATATATATATATATATATATATATATATATATAAATATATATATATATATAAATATATATATATATATATATATATATATATATATATATATATATATATATATATATATATATACACATACATAAACGAAAGGTACAAACAAATAAAAAATATATAATAGAAAAAAAGCAAGTGGTGACATGACTTATGGTAAAATGTTATATGAAACTGCACCGGATATATCACAGCGACTGAGGAAGTAAGATATCTTTACCGGGACAGATAGAAAAATAGGGAATGAGAGAGAGAGAGAGAGAGAGAGAGAGAGAGAGAGAGAGAGAGAGAGAGAGAGAGAGAGAGAGAGAGAGAGAGAGAGAGAGAGAGAGAGAGAGAGAGAGAGAGAGAGAGTGAGAGAGAGAGAGGGGACGGAATGCATCGTGTACACAAGCTTTCTCATTCTTACATAATCGACCTGAGAATTCCTTTCACTCCCACTACAGGCCCGTCATTACCACCACCACCACCCATGCACACCACCACCACCACCACCCATACACACCACCACCACCACCACCCATGCACACCACCACCACCACCACCCATGCACACCAACACCACCACCACCACCACCACCCATGCACACCACCACCACCACCACCCATGCACACCACCACCACCACCACCATCCATGCACACCACCACCACCACCATCACCACCCATGCACACCACCACCACCACCACCACCACCACCACCCATGCACACCACCACCACCACCACCCATGCACACCATCACCACCACCATCACACCACCCATGCACACCACCACCACCACCCATACACACCACCACCACCACCACCCACACACACCACCACCACCACCACCCATGCACACCACCACCACCACCAACACCCATGCACACCAACACCACCACCACCACCACCCATGCACACCACCACCACCACCACCACCATCACCACCCATGCACACCACCACCACCACCACCCATGCACACCACCACCACCACCACCACCACCCATGCACACCACCACCACCACCATCACCACCCAAGCACACCACCACCACCACCACCACCACCACCCATGCACACCACCACCACCACCATCACCACCCATGCACACCACCACCACCACCACCCATGCACACCACCACCACCACCATCACCACCCATGCACACCACCACCACCACCACCCATGCACACCATCACCACCCATGCACACCACCACCACCACCCATGCACACCACCACCACCACCCATGCTCACCACTACCACTTCCGCCGCCACTACTACCATTGCTACCAACATCCATTTATCAACATCACCATCCTCCACTCCCCCCCCCAACCACACACTATTTACACCACCGCCAGCCTCAACACCACCACTATCTCCATCACCGCCGCCTCCGCCAGCCTCGTCAACACCACTACTATCACCACCACGATGTCGATGAAACAGAACAGCGGTGCATGAAGGAGTAAGTAGATAGCCTAGGCCCTAGGTCATTGCGAGGGCGATGTGCCTCGGCTCTCGGGTTACGCTGTCAAATGAAGGGTTATCTAACTGTCAACACCAGATACTGAACTACTGAGGAAGACAATAAGGCTGACGAGGTCTCTTCAGTGTCTTAACAGCTTGGGTTATGAATTGAAACTCAATATGTACAAAAAACTAATGACAACGAAATGAGATGCATCAGTATTGAATGTTAAGTATAAATATATTATGAACGTTATCTATCCATTGTGGTTGAAATGTAAGGTCTATAACGTTACATTGCGTACCTGCAGATTATAAACGTAAGAACTAATTAAAACAATAATCATTACATTAAAAAACCAACAAAGAACATTGGATGGAGTTTGATAATATACTCGGCATAATTCTGAATTAGAGTAGCAGGATAAAAAACAAGCTGAAACCTCAAAACTAAAATAAAATACGATAGAGAAAGAATAAAAGAAAGAAAATGAAGGTAACTATAACGTTACTAGAAGATCAGATCATAAATTAAGCAAAAGACTAACTTACTGGACCTCAAGAAGAAATAATTAAAAATGTTGCTAATCAAAGTTTTACACGCAATCAGAACTGATGGAGAAGATAGATGATAAGTCTTCGTCAAAAAACTTATAATAATTACTGATAATACTTCCTCTTCTAGCTTACGTGTCCTTCTTATCTCCAGTTTCCATCCATTGTGCCAGTCGTTTCATTTTTACGTTCATCAATCTTATCCTATGATGCGTAATTTTTGTATTGTCTCATCTATGCGACACCCATTCCTCGTCCTGTCCTCACCACTGCCAGAGATTAATAGATTCCTAAAAATAATTTTCATCATACGTTTTATTTAGTTCAATGATAGATTGTCTGCTGCTTATCTTCCTTATCGATGCTCTTGTGTCTGTTTCAATAATACTTGATTGTTGAATGTTGATGCACTGTTTGCATGGTAACACTGGTATTGTGATATGTTCATTCGTTCCTCGTACATATACAATGAACTAAAAACCCATATTGCGTACATACATACTAGCTGAGTGATAGGTCGTGTATGTTCAAATAATAAAATCAATAGAGATCCAATTCATATTTAATTGACATAAAAAATCAATAAAAGATAGCAACTCTCTCCCCAGCGTACAGCACAGATAGGACCGCGGTGTATATAGAGCTTAGTGAGTTGAGAGCCAAGTAGGGCTAGGATCGTGGTCTAAGGACTGCGAGTTCCATCCTGCCTCACGGCAGCTTCTTGGTGAGAGGGGTTGCGGTCTCTCGTTAACTCTATCAGAACTATATGGTCTTATAACTATAAAGCTACTTAGTTCAGAGGGATTATTTGATCACCTTTAATTAAGTGAGTGACAGCTAATGAGTCTTCCTACATTAGGTACCGGTGACCGACCCTTCCCGTTCACCACTTTGGATTTTCTCTGCCGAAGATTCAATACCAGTTTTTTTTTTTCCTTGACAGGACTTTTCTACCAGATTAGGAACACAATAACTATAAGTAATTGTATGACGAAAATTTGTTAATGAACACAGTGCGATGAATATTTAACACACTATAAATACTTATGCTGCAAAGTTAGTTACATGCATGGTAGAAGATAACAATCAACATCATCACAACTTTGCATACTGTCGCACGACGTGACTTGGTCATTCACATCAAGTGATGGACCTAACTTTTTGTTGACCTCAAATTTAAAAGCATTTTGTAGGGAAATACAATATCGTGTGATATAGTAATTTTTGTTTGAGTTTGAGTTAGGTAGATAGATGCTCTCGGCGAGAGCAAAGCTACTCACCAAGTCAAGGCATTGTACGCCTTTTCTCTATAATTCACACGAGTTCTCTTCTTTTAAAACTATCAGCATATAATAATACTTAAGCATCACTAATCTTTTATAAATTCTGATTCCTCAATAAATCGGACATCACGTGTGTTAAATCTGAATGGATACCACATACACGAACAATGTAATTCCCTGCAAAGCGTTGAAGAAAAGTTCTTGAAATTTGAAACAAAAAACAACATTCAATAATATCTAGCAAAACGATATGAAATTCGTATCTAAATTCATATAGAGATGCGAGATATGAGGACAGTGTTACAATAACACTGGAAGAAACAAACATTAATATATACTATTCGCAACAGGGCCCAAGGCATGAAAGTAGCATAAAATTCAAGACAAAAGTTAGTAACAGTGATGAGTGAGAGTAGCGTGCCAGTGATACCTGTTACTACTGGATGAAATACCATTGAGAACCAAAGTATTTAGGATGATTATCACATGATCCAGATACAGGAAAGTTATAGGTCAAAATGTGTCAACTAGTAGGGTAGTAGAAAAGTGGAACAAACTCAGCAAGCATGTGAAGGGTGCCAGGACAGTAGACGGGGCCTCTGAAATATACTGGCCTGGGTCTCGAAATGTCGACGTTTAAAGAGTAGGTGGATTTTCAGGTATTCAGTGCATTGCAATATTGTACTCTTACCCGATATTACCAAGCAACCAGATAATATTAAGGGAAACTGAGCCTATCATTGTGTTCGTGATATATTGTTGTGTATCATGAGCGCAAATTAATTAAGTAACACTACACATATATTAAGATACTTGAAGGAAAATCAAATAGCTTATAACATTTTTTCTCACATTTTTAAATTAAACTCGCTGTAACTCCCTTAGTTTTACTTGCAGGGGATTTTCAATCACTGATTCGAAATTTGCACATCTGTTTTTTTATTCTTGTGGTAAGTAGCATGTGTTAGAGAGAGACACAATTTATTGTACTCGAGTTGTTTTGTTAGTGTATTAAAGCTTACACTCCTCAATGTCTTGTTTTTTATAGTTTGTGTTTCGTATTTGCCACAGGCATGGATGCTCCCTTACAAGGTCAATGAACTGTTGAATGTTCCAGCGCGTCCATTCAAAGTTCTGTTCAGCCATGGTCGGGTAGAGCGAGAGAGTAGCGCCCTCCTCCTGTATTTGAATAGCAAGTAACTGGCGGGCTTTGCGCGGGACTCACTCGTATGCACTGGTATGGAATGCCCACTGCCAGACTCTCAGGTCAAACGCGAGACGTCTCGCTAATCTCTCCATATATGGGCATGGGACTCGTGAGCTGAGTCAGAGGGCGGCGCACAAGTCATAGTGTATGGGCCTTAAGAAGAACATTAGGTAGTTAAAATGGCACAAGTTATATAAAAAAAAAAAAATAATAAAAAAAAAAAAAAAAAAAAAAATATATATATATATATATATATATATATATATATATATATATATATACATATATATATATATATATATATATATATATATATATATATATATATATATATATATATATATATAGAGAGAGAGAGAGAGAGAGAGAGAGAGAGAGAGAGAGAGAGAGAGAGAGAGAGAGAGAGAGAGAGAGAGAAAAGAGATGACATGTTTAGCCTAGTAAATAAAGCTAGGTTAGTTACTCCTTAAATTGCCGCGCGCCAGCCGTTCTCGCGCCGGGTATGGGATCTCCCTTACAATTCGTGAATATGCAACCCGGGGCCTCCCAAATATACCTGAGGTTCCACCTCTCCTGTTGCAAGCAAAACTCACCCGTCATGCGCCAATTTGCAGTATTTTACTTTATTAGCCACTTAATATTTAATTTATCAATACTTGTTACACACCATAAGGATCGGAAGTGTGCAAATTTTGATTCAGTGATTTAAAATGAAATGCAAGTAAAGCTAAGGGAGTTACAGTGAGTTCAAGTAAAAAATGTGACAAAAAATGTTTATGCACTATTTCATTTTCCTTCAATTATCTTATATTAGGTGTAAAATTACTTAAATCAATTCATGGTCACGATATTCATCAATGTGTCCCGAACACGATGGTCGGCTCAGTTTTTCTTAATATTGTCTGGTAGTTTGGTAATATCAGGTAAAAGTACAACATTACAATGCACTGAAAACGTGAAAATCCACCTACCTTTTAAACGTGGATTGTTTTTTTCAGGCCAGTATATTTCGGAGACCCGCAGTAGATACTTTTCAGAAAAGGTTAAATATTTCAATGGATGAAGAAAGCCTTTTGCAGCCTCCTTATTTTCTTATGTTCTTATGATTCATGTCTGAAGATTTTTAGCTAATAATTAGAGAAATTAAGTAAAGTTAGATTAGGTTAGAATTTTCGATAATTTTGACTTTAGGTTGAATATCATAATTAGTAATAGATGATTTAATTCCATACAACATAATATATTGTTATATATAATAATAGTTATATATGTATATGTATATATATATATATATATATATATATATATATATATATATATATATATATATATATATATATACATATATATATATATATATATATATATATATATATATATATATATATATATATATATATATATATATATTAATTATAACTTATTTACAACTTAATTTTTTGTGGAAGTAAAAATTACCATTAAGTTTCCTTTACGGTAAAAAAAAAAGTCAATGTGAAGAGGAAGAGGAGGAAGAGGAGGAAGAAGAGGAATACAAGGGAATACAACGGAACACAAACAGCAACAGACCCTACGGTCCCTGCGAAGCAGGAGGAGGAGGAGGAGAAGGAGAAGGAGGAAGAGGAGGAGGAGGAGGAGGAGGAAGAGGAGGAGGAGGAGGAGGAGGAGGAGGAGGAGGAGGAGGAGGAGGAGGAGGAGGAGGAAGAGAAGGAAGAAGAGGAGGAGGAGGTAGAAGAGAAGGATGAGGATGGGGAGGTAGAAGAGGCGGAGGAGAAGGTAAAAGAGGAGGAAGAGGAGGAGGTAGAAGAGTAGGAGGATGAGGAGGTAGAAGAGTAGGAGGATGAGGAGGTAGAAGAGTAGGAGGATGAGGAGGTAGAAGAGTAGGAGGAGGTAGAAGAGGAGGAGGAGGAGGAGGGAGGAGGAGGAGGAGGAGGAGGAGGAGGAGGAGGAGGAGGAGGAGGAGGAGGAAGAAGAAGAGGAGATAGAAGAGGAGGAAGAGGAGGAGGAGGAGGAGGAGGAGGAGGAGGAGGAGGAGGAGGAGGAGGAGGAGGAGGAAGAGAAGGACGAAGAGAAAGAAAGAAGAGGAAGAGGAGGAGGAGGAGGAGGAGGAGGAGGAGGAGGAGGAGGAGGAGGAGGAGGAGGAGGAGGAGGAGGAAGAAGAGGAGGAGGAGGAAGAGAAGGAAAAAGAGGAGGAGGAGGTAGAAAAGAAGGATGAGGATGGGGAGGTAGAAGAGGCGGAGGAGGAGGAGGAGGAGGAGGAGGAGGAGGAGGAGGAGGAGGAGGAGGAGGAGGAGAAGGAGAAGAAGAAGGAGGAGGAGGAGGAGGAGGAGGAGGAGGAGGAAGAGAAGGAGAAGGAGAAGGAGAAGGAGGAGGAGGAGGAGGAGGAGGAGGAGGAGGAGGAGGAGGAGGAGGAGGAGGAGGAGGAGGAGTTTAAGAGTTTTACGTAAACTTCACCTATTATTGACTTTGTCACAACGCCCAGTTGATGTTGTAAGGATGTTGAATGTTGGTATATTTTAAGTAGTGTTAGAATGACCACACAGATTTATGTAATATAAACGTTACATTTTACGTAATAACTACAAAACTTTCACGTTGTGTCAACGTTTATTAAACGTAATTTTAAGAGCTGGGTAGTAAACGACAAACTATCATGGAAACAGGAGTATTCTACAGCTATTGTTATCCTAAAAAAAAATAATAATAAAGTTACGCAGGAATTAAATACTCGATTTGGTGAGCTGATAAGTGTTCATCAAGTTTTTTTTTTTAAACGATTAAATTGTTTAATTTTAACTATTTGTGCTGGTAAATAAATCCAAATATTCACGATTCTATCAAAGAAAAGGTGTTTCGCTTCGTTTGATCTAAAACGCTTACCAATGATCTTGAAGCAATTGCTACGAGTGGTGCTTGTGAGATCTGTATTACAGTCATTTATGTTAATATTGTCAAAGCCATGGAAAATTTTAAATACCTCAATTAAGTTCCTCGTAGCTTACATTTGGATAAACAGAATAAGTTCAACTCCTTAAGTCGTTCTCCGTAAGGTTTGTTTCGCAATCTAGAGATAATTTTACTAACTTTTTTTTTGTATTCTCTCCAGTTTACTAATATTTTATTTATAGTATGGTGACCAGAATTTAATATTATATTCTAAATGAGGGCATACGTGTATAGGAATAGTGTAGGGATAACTTTTTTTTCAGATTTGTACACAAAAGTTCTACCGATGAAGTCGACCAGTCACGTTAGCCGTTTTAATAATGTCTGAACAATTTTTACTAGGTTTAAAGTCATTACTAATTTTCTCATGGCTAACTTTGGAGAGTTCGGAGGCATTCAATGCATATTTTTGTATATTGATTATTGTTTTTAATATGCAAAACTTTACATTTATCAACATTAAATTTCATTTGCCACTCCTCTGACCAATCGACTAAGATGTCGAGGTTCGATTATAATTGTATTTTTTCGGCGGTTTGTAGTTACTCTACTCGTGATTTTCGTATCGTCGGCAATTTTTTATATTTTACAGAGGAGACCTTCATCAATATCATTGAAACAAATTGGAAAAAGAATGGGACCCTGTGGCACACAGTTTATAACGTCTCGCCAGTTGGATGATTCACCGTTTATGTTAACGCGTTATTTTCTCTCGGAGAGCCAGTTTTCAATCCACTTAAAAAATGTTCCAGTTATGCCATGCGACTCTTAATTTTCTAGTAATCGTTTATGGAGGACTTCGTCAAACTCTTTTTGAAAGTCAATCTACCGCTTTGTCTCGTCATAAATGTTGAATACGTGGTTATAAAAATGAAGGAGTTCGTTAAGCAAGAACATTTATTACGAAAGCCGTGTTGAGTATTTTTAAACATCATATTTTCTTCTAGGAAACTCTCTAGTTTAGCATATATTATAGTTTCCATTAACTTACCAACAACGGATGTGAGGCTGATTGATCTGTGTTTAACCGGTAGTTTTATCTCCCTTTGGAAATTGCCAATTTCCAAATGCTGATAACTGTTTCACTGAATAGTATTGGACAGGAATCTTAACTTGCAGGAGCAGACGGATACAGGTTTTTATGTGTAGAATAAACAATGATATGCATCCTCATCGACTTCAATTTTCCTCTCTTCATTTTCTGTGGGCGAGGGATGACTTCAATGTACTGACTTCAAGGTATAAATCTAGTGAAAGGCATAACCTCATATAAATAGCATGCACTGAACACCTCATGGTCATTCCTTTCACATTCGCTCGAAGAATAACGGAAACTAACTATAACTAGTGAAAAAAACTCAACCACTACTGACCAAGTTCCGCAGAGAGAGAGAGAGAGAGAGAG
>JAXIVD010010231.1:0-5000 GCA_036785275.1 Cancer borealis
GTCTGTATGTGTGTAAAAAATGTAATTTATGTTGCTATTATAATAACTACTATTATTATTATTATTACTACTACTACTACTACTACTATTACTATTACTATTACTACTACTACTACTACTACTACTACTACTACTTCTACTACTAATAATTATATTCTTTATTTTTATTACTTCTACTAATTCTACCACTACCATTGCCACCACACCACCACCACCACCACCACCACCACCACCACCACCACCACCACCACCACCACCACCACCACCATTGCTCTCTTGAAAACCATTACCGTCAGCCGCTCAGTATTTATGTAAGGAAATAACTCTCTCTCTCTCTCTCTCTCTTCTCTCTCTCTCTCTCTCTCTCTTCTCTCTCTCTCTCTCTCTCTCTCTCTCTCTCTCTCTCTCTCGGCCTTAAAGTTGGCAATAGAAGAATGCTAGTAATCCATTTTCTTTCCCTGATGAGTGAGAGGCACTGCAAAAAATTTATAGTTTTTGGGGTCTGGGTCCACACACACACACACACACACACACACACACACACACCACACACACACACACACACACACACAACACACACACACACACAGCAATGATATATTTATGCTTATTTTACTTCATTTCCATTTTTCTCTCTCTCTCTCTCTCTCCTCTCTCTCTCTCTCTCTCTCTCTCTCTCTCTCTCTCTCTCTCTCTCTCTCTCTCTCTCGTTTCCATACTAATTCTCTTCACGTCTTATAACACCAAATTCTTTACTTTCCTCTACTTTCTCTCTTCGTTACTTCCTCCTCCTCCTCCTCCTCCTCCTCCTCCTCGCCCTGTTAGGTGCTACACAACCTCGTTAAAATGGAGGGAAAGGAGGAGGAAGGAACAGAGGAAGGAAAGAGACAAGGGAAGGAGAGAAGGAAATAGGATGGAAAATTGGAAAGGAAATAGAGGAGGATAAGGAATAAGGGGAGAAGACAACGACAAGCTAATGAAGGAAGTGCATGAGAGAGAATGAGAGAGAAAAAGAGAGAGGGAGAGAGTGGGAGAGAGAGAGAAAGAGAGAGAGAGAGAGAATGTGTACGTTTACTCTAATGGTCATACTTACATGTTTCTAATTAAATGCAGTGGCTGTCGTGTGCATGTTTGTGTGTGTGTGTGTGTGTGTGTGTGTGTGTGTGTGTGTGTGCGTGTGCGCGTGTAGATATGGATGTTTACCCCATTTTTTATATTTTGTTTTTAATTCACATAATAAATAAATTCATTTATTATATGGTATTTTTTCCATTATAATTTAGTTTTATTCAATTACCACGTTTTTTTATTTCATTTATTTTAGTTCCTGTAGCTTTTCATGCGTGTTGGCTCTCTCTCTCTCTCTCTCTCTCTCTCTCTCTCTCTCTCTCTCTCTCTCTCTCTCTCTCTCTCTCTCTCTCTCTCTCTCTCTCTCTCTCTCTCTCTCTCTCTCTCTCTCTTATTCCTTCCTTCGCTTTCCTCATTTCCGCCATTATTGTCTTCTAGTCTACATTTTTCTTCTTTGTCTTGTTTTAAAAGTTTCATTCTTTCCTCCTTTAATGGTTCTTCCCTCTCCTCTGTTTGTCCTTTATTACTCTTCTCTTCTTATCTCTTTCTCTTTCTCTCTCTTTCTCTCTTTCTCTCTTTCTCCTTCGTCTCATAGCTTGTTTCTCTTCTATTTCCTGTTCTCTTCAATTCACTCATCTCCTCTATTTTTTTTTTCTTTCGTTCTTCTCTTCTCTCCTTTTCTTCTCTTTTTCTCTTCTTCTCTGTTACCTTTGCTTCTGTTCTGCTTTCTTTTTTCATTTCTTTTCCTTGTCTCCTTCGTTTGTCATTTCCATTTCCTTTTCTTCTTTTCTATCTATTTCTTTCCTTTCCTTGATTGTTCTTCTCCTGCCTTACTTTACTTTTTTTTTCTCTTCCTTCATTCTCTTCATTATTCATTTGGTTCCTTCATGCACTACCTCTCATCATTTATTCATTTATTCCCTTATTCTATCCTTCTTCTTCTTCTTCTTCTTCTTCTTCCTTCTTCTTCTCTTCTTCTTCTTCTTCTTCTTCTTCTCCCCTACTTCTTTTCTCGTCCTCTTCTTCTTCTCTTCTTCTTCTTCTCCTTCTCCTCCCCTTTTCTCCCCCCTTCTTCTTCGCTTATTCTTCTCCTCCCCTTTTTCTTCTTCTCCCCTTCTTCTTCTTCTCTTCTTCTTCTCCTTTTCCTCCCTTCTTCTCCCCTTATTATTTTCCCTCCCCTCCTTCTTCTCCCTTCTTCTTCTTCTTCCTCTTCGTGCATGTAAAGAGGTAATGAGGCTTAGTAGTGAAGAAGAGAATCCTTAAACTCTTGCTCATTTTCATTGCTAGTAAGGTGAGGGTTGTCCCCTTTCCACTTAATAGTATCAAAGGGTTGGGGCATTAACTCCTTTGCCTCAGTCTCCCCTTTATTGATCCCGTTTTCTGTGGTGTGTAGAAAACGTGGAGAGTGTCTGCTATTGTTATGATGTTCGATTTTTTTTTTTTTTTTTTTTTTTTTTTTTTTTTTTTTTTTTTTTTTTTTTTTTCTCCCTCAAATTGAAGTTCCTTGTTATTTTTTGCCTTTTTTTTTTCCTCTGCTACTGAGAGGAAATTTGTCTCGTGTCTCGCCTATCAATTCCTCTTTCCTTCCTTCCCTCTTTCCTTCCCTCCCTCTTTCCCTCCCTCCCTCTTTCCCTCCCTCCCTCTTACCCTTCCTCCTTCCCTCCATCCATCTATATCTGTCACGTTTCTCTCACATCACTCTCCTACTTAGAGAGAGAGAGAGAGAGAGAGAGAGAGAGAGAGAGAGAGAGAGAGAGAGAGAGAGAGAGAGAGAGAGAGTAGTATGGGTATTTTATTTTATTTTTTCTATTCGTAGTGTCACTCTTGGCTTCCTTTCTTACATCCGGTCAAAACTAAGCCTTTGTATTAGCTGGGAAAAGGCTATTATGAACGTATTAACATATTTATGAAGAGAAGCAGCAGTGTGTGTGTGTGTGTGTGTGTGTGTGTGTGTGTGTGTGTGTGTGTGTGTGTGTGTGTGTGTGTGTGTATGTGTGTGTGTGTGTTTGTGTGTGTACAGGTGAGCTTGTTAAGTCAATATAATGAGGATTGTATTTCATGATAAAACTACTGATTACTCTTTGATGCAATACTCGACTCGAGGTGGGGAGAAATTTTTTTTATATTCTACGTATAATTAGTGCTATTATTATTATTATTATTATTATTATTATTATTATTCCGAGTTCCATCAATTGCCCTTTTCTAGTGTAGTGTGTCGTTATAGGTTCCATTTAGGTTGTTGTATTATAGATTGCCTCTGGAGGAATGTTATTGTTAGTGTTACAAGTCTGAAGGGAATTGTAACCACTGAGGACTTGATGGTGAGGTGGAGGCTTAGGAGGGAAGGAAGGCAGACCACATTACACACTGATGGAACATTAACTATCATTATTATTATTATTATTATTATTATTATTATTATTTTAGTAGTAGTAGGATCAATTTTACTTTTACTACTACTACTACTACTACTACCACTACTACTACTAACTACTACTACTACTACTACTACTACTACTACTACTACTACTACTACTTTTAACTACTACTACTACTACTGCCACTTCGCTAGATTATGTTTCCTCTCCTACTTCCTTAATTATTACTGAGAAAAATGAAGAGTGGCTGAGGTGTGTGTGTGTGTGTGTGTGTGTGTGTGTGTGTGTGTGTGTTTTAATTACGCCTCACCAGCGCCATTGTGCACGTGTCCCCCACTTCATGTTTGTTAATTAAGGTTCAGTCAGGTGTAGCGCCTCAAACACCACTTGACCTGTTTTATTTATTTAGACCTACCCTCCTGTGCCTATCAACCCACACACACACACACACGCACACACTCATACACACATACACACACACGCACGCACACACACACACACACACACACACACACACACACACACACACACACACACACACACACACACACACACACACACACACACACACACACACACACTTTCTCAGGTAACACAGGTAAACGTAGGTTATTCTTATTATTTTCTTCCTCTGTTTTTATTTATTTATTTTTTTTTAGTATTTTCCTTCCCCTTTTTTTCCTTTTTCTTTTTATTTCTTCTTCCTCTCTGCGTTTCTTATGTTTGTTTTCTCTATTCATTCTTCCTCGTTTTCCTTTTCTTCCTTCCTTCTTAAGCCTCTCACCACTGCCATTCATCTTGTTGTTTTTTTTCTATCGTTTTTTTTTCTCTCTCTTAGGCTTAGTTTCCATTCCCTTCCCTGATTACCATATTATTGGAACTCAGGGAAGTGTAATTAAAAAGGTTCAGCAGAATTTTCTTATTTCTTGACTTAGATATCAACGCTTCAAAAAAAGATTGTAAGAAAAGAATTATAAAAAATCTTGATGTTCTTGTTCATGTTCTTTTTTTAGGACTTTTTATTTTTATTTTCAAAAGAACAATTGAATATATATCCTTAACATATTTTTCTAAGCATTATGAGAATAGTTTCATAGTGGCAGAAGGACTTATTCAGTTGACCTACACAATTTTAACCTCAATTTCCTTCTTTCTTTTTTCTTTCCTTTTTTTATCATGGCTCAGAAATTCTATTAATAACGCTCTAAGATGTGGTGACATATTTTCCATTGTTTTCGTGGCTGGT
The DNA here is from genome assembly GCA_036785275.1 of Cancer borealis. NCBI lineage: Eukaryota > Metazoa > Arthropoda > Malacostraca > Decapoda > Cancridae > Cancer > Cancer borealis. Next base: position 4,696 of record JAXIVD010010231.1, read on the forward strand.
GTCATATTTTTAAACCCACCAACATCTTTGAGACTTCAGAGAATGTAAGATATTTAACGTTCTGGAAGCCTTTATTTTTGTATTCTTTTCTTTAGATCACGAGTCTTATGGATTTTCAGAAGCTGTTATGATGTTTTTTAAGATGACCTAAAGGCGTTGAGGTCATTTTTCTGGTAATTCTGGTCTTTAAATGATGTCCTATTTTCCTTTTTTGAAGTGTTTAGGATTCGAGTAAACAGTAGGATGCTATTAAGGTCTGTAGGAGTTTCTGGAAGTGTTGAAATCCTTTTGTGGGACGAGGAGGC
>JAXIVD010010231.1:12500-13763 GCA_036785275.1 Cancer borealis
GGTGAGAGAGAGAGAGAGAGAGAGAGAGAGAGAGAGAGAGAGAGAGAGAGAGAGAGAGAGAGAGAGAGAGAGAGAGAGAGAGAGAGAGAGAATTATGCAGTTTCCCCCTGTCAACATTTTACTGGTAGAAATATGTGTTTTGATGTTGTGGGAAACTCAATCCAATGTTCACAATTGACAGAAATGGAAAAAAATAAATAAATATACTCTGAAACATATATACCTAATCTTCGAAACCATAAAGGGAGAGGGAAAAAAAGAGGGGAATGATGGAAAAGAGAGGAATGAGGGGAATGAGAGAGAGAGAGAGAGAGAGAGAGAGAGAGAGAGAGAGAGAGAGAGAGAGAGAGAGAGAGAGAGAGAGAGAGAGAGAGAGATAAGAACACTGTATATTCCAGGATTTGTATAACTTCCCCCTTCTCCCCTCTTTTCCCCTCTTCTCCCCTCATCCTACAGAAATACACACTTTTTCTCCTCCCATACTATCTCCTTTTCCCTCCACCTTCCCCCTTCCCCTTCTACCTTCCTCCTTCCCCTTCTACCTTCCTCCTTCCCCTCTCCCTTCCCCTCTTTCCCCTCTCCCTCACAACTGAAAGAAAAAATGGATACAAAAAGTTATTCATATTTCCCCACCACACCTGTTCGCTTGTCAGTATGCAGTTCACACACCACACCTGTTCGCTTGTCAGTATGCAGTTCACACACCTGCACGCCCACACATCTGCACGCCCACACACCTGCACACCCTACACCTGTCCTTTCCACTTTCATCATCTCTTATTGATCGTGATTTTTTGCTACAACATGTTTCAGACCTGTATGTTTTTTTTATATATGTATTTATTCATGTTTTTATTATTACATTTTTTTTTCTTTTTTTTCTTTCGGGTTGTTGGTAGTGGTGGTGGTGGTGGTGTGTGTGTGTGTGTGTGTGTGTGTGTGTGTGCGTGTGTGTGTGCGTGTGCGTTGTGCGTGTGGTGTTCCGTTTGTTTGTTTGTTTGTTTGTAAGAAATGATCAGTGGATTTATGAAGACAAATATTGATTTGAAATTAATATCCTTATCAGTTTTATTTTTTGTTTTTCTCTTTTTTAAGCTTATATTATCTTAGACACACACACAAACATACACACAAACACCCCACTTCTCACCCCTAAACAACCCCTCCCACACCACACACACACACACACACACACACACACACACACACACACACACACACACACACACACCCTCCCCCAACACACACACACACACCCTCCCC
>JAXIVD010010232.1:7500-13760 GCA_036785275.1 Cancer borealis
AGAGAGGAGAGAGAGAGAGAGAGAGAGAGAGAGAGGCCTAATACTCAATTTGATGCCTCGTAACTTTATCTCCTTCCATTCTTCTCTCCTTCCCTACGGTCTTGTCCTCCCTCTCTTCTTTTCTTCCTCTCTTCCTCCCCTCCTTCGTAGATCCTCATTCCTTCTCAATGTCCCTATACTCCTCCTGAATATATAACTAGAACTCCTGTTCATTCTTCTCCTCCTCCTCCTCCTCCTCCTCTTCCTCCTCCTCCTCCCTCTTCCTCTTTTTCATATGAGAGAGAGAATAAGAGAGAGATAGAGAGGGGGAGAGTGGTGTGGGGGAGATGACCATAACTAAACCATATATAATGTGAGTTTCATTAAGGCATGTCAGTACCAGTGATAAATTTTCCTCCCTCCCTCCCTCTCTCCTCCCTCCTCCTCCTCCTCCTCCTCCTCCTCCTCCTCCTCCTCCTCCTCCTCCTCCTCCTCCTCCTCCTCCTTATTCTCTTCCATTGCTTATTCTTATTATCAATGCTACTTGTTAATTTACATATTTTTACTCATCATTACTTACATATTATTATTACTATTATTATTATTATTGCTATTATTATTATTATTATTATTATTATTATTAGTAGTAGTAGTAGTAGTAGTAGTAGAAGTAGTAGTAGTAGTAGTAGTAGTAGTAGTAAGAAGTAGTAGTAGAAGTAGTAGTAGTAGTAGTAGTAGTAGTAGAGTAGTAGTAGTAGTAGCAGTAGCAGTAGCAGTAGTAGTAGTAGTAGTAGTAGTAGTGGTAGCAATAATAGTGGTAGCAGTAATAGTGGTAGCAGTAATAGTGGTAGCAGTAATAGTAGTAGAAGTAATAGTAGTAGTAGCAGTAATAGTAGTAGTATCAGTAGTATAATTAATAGTAGTAGTAGTTAACAATCCCTTCAAATGCCTTTTAAGTACATGTATATATTTACGCACAACCATTAACAGTTAATTTTTCCTTACTTGCCAATTTTTATAATTTATTTAGTCATCATTTCACGCAAAGAAATATTTAGATCTCTCTTAATGAAGTGAGTGTAAGAGGTGGTAAGGCGGAAGTAACACAGTGGCCTGAGACGTTGTACTCAGGATGTGGAAGGATGTGAGGCTAAAGGTGATGCACAAGAGGTGATTTTTACATGCATCATCAACAACAAAACGCAATATAATAATAGTAATAAAAATAAAGTGCAGTTATTAATTTCCATAGAAAGTAATAAGTCGTGAGGAAGATATTTTTTTACCTTAATATGAGAAACCCTTTATACCTGTAAGTATAGTAATTTTCTTTGATTTAGTATGTGATTGTAATATTAACAATAATGACGATGATGATTTGTAGTAGTTGTAGTAGTAGTAGTAGTAGTAGTAGTAGTAGTAGTAGTAGTAGTAGTAGTAGTAGTAGCATTAGTAGTAGTAGTAGTAGTAGTAGTAACAGTAGTATTAGTATTAGTATTAGTAGTATTAGTATTAGTATTAGTAATAGTAATAATAGAAGTATCAACAGGAGTAGGTGGTGTGCTACATTTCCCTGTCTAATGCGTACATACACATAGCTGATGGAGTTTGTTCTTCCTATGAGTGTTTCTGTTCTTGACTCACTGTAAAACTCTCCGGGATGAACATTAACACTTCCACCCAGGCTGTTTGTCTACCTACGTCTGTCTGCATGTACACTCTCCTTTCTTACATTCCTTTTTTCCCCTTTTGAATATCTTTCTTTCATACTCACTCATTTCTTTACATTAGCTTATTTCCTTCACTCCATTTGTTTATCTAAATGTCCTACTTTCCTCCCTTTAACAATTAGTATATATTTCTAATCACTTGTTTTTCTCATCTTCTTTCCTCCCTCCCTCCATCTCTTAATAGCTATTCTCTTTCTTCCTCCTTCCCTCCCTTCCCCCATAGTCATACCCCTATCTCACTTCCCTTCTCACAAACCGCCCTTCAAGCTTACACCTCATAATTAGCCTCATTAACACTAATTGCCCCTGAAAACGCGCATCGCCCATCCGACTTAATGCCAATAAATGAGCTGAAACCGCCAATTGGGCTAACCGTCTGGGAGGGCATTGTGGCGCCACCCAGGACGAGGCGGTGGAAGGCGGAACTAATGCGGTAATAGAGAGAGAAAGAAAGACAGACAGAGAGTGTGTGTGAGAGAGAGAGAGAGAGAGAGAGAGAGAGAGAGAGAGAGAGAGAGAGAGAGAGAGAGAGAGAGAGAGAGAGAGAGAGAGAGAGAGAGAGAGAGAGAGAGAGAGAGAGAGAGAGAGAGAGAATATATATGGATGATTCAGCAGTAAAACATATGGTATAATATAATATGCTATTGTTATTACTAATGTTCCTACTGCTACTGCCACTACTACTGCTAATACTACTACTACTACTTCTACTACTACTACTACTACTACTACTACTACTACTACTACTACTACTACTACTACTATTATTACTACTTCTACTACTACTACTACTACTACGACTACTACTTCTACTACTACTTCTCTAAACAATTCTGAGTAATTACCAAACCATCAATCACTACCAATTAACTTTAACTTAACCTATACGACTCAGCTTAACCAAACCCGCGGGGAACATTATAGACCTTTTAAAATTACTACTATAATTTATACATAACATCTGGCTGGACCACTACATGTAGGGCCTTCATCACAATCTCCAGCCTGATGATGCACGAGAAATAAATGAATGATGATAATATGAATAATTACATTCATTCATCACGATCATTCATTCATTCATTCATTTACCCAAACACGCGATACTCGTTAACGTGCCTCTGTGTGTGTGTGTGTGTGTGTGTGTGTGTGTGTGTGTGTGTGTGTGTGTGTGTGTGTGTGTGGAGGAGGAGGAGGAGGAGGAGGAGGAGGAGGAGGAGGAGGAGGAGGAGGAGGAGGAGGAGGGGGAGGAGGAGGAGGAGGAGGAGGAGGAGGAAAAAGAGGAGGAGGAGGAGGAATAGGAGGAGGAGGAGGAGGAGGAGGAGGAGGAGGAGGAGGAGGAGGAGGAGGAGGAGGAGGAGGAAGAAGAGGAATGGGAAAATAATAATGATAATAATAATAATAATAATAATAATAATAATAATAATAATAATAATAATAATAATAGTAATAATGATAATAATAATAAAAAAAAAATCATAATAGCAACAATAATAATAACAATAATAATGATAATAAAAATAATAATAAAAATAAAAATAATAACAATAATAATAATGATAAGAAGAAGAAGAAGATGAAGAAGAAGAAGAAGAAGAAGAAGAAGAAGAAGAAGAAGAAGAAGAAGACAAAAATAGTGTAAGTAAAGATGGGAGCCTTTTAAATGCAAGACGTCAGTGAGTGTCAGTTGTGAGTGTCAGTTGTGAGTGTCAGTTGCCTCAATCTTTGATCTCACAGCGGGACGCACACTCACCACCTGGGACGCGTTGGTCAGATTACCCCAACCACTTACTTCCTTCCCCGCGCTGCTGCTGCCTCGAGGATTCATGAAGCAAACCACTATGCATGATAACACAGACTGACAGCTTGCCTAGGCATCATGCAGCTGTTCACCCGGGCCAAGTTTCAGGTTTGGGTGGCGAGTATCATGAGCTCACTACTTCACCACCACCACCACCACCACACCACCACCACCACCACCACCACCACCACCACCACCACCACCACCACCACCACCACCACCACCACCACCACCACCTCAACGCCAACAGGATGGGGATACCATTTAATATGTCAGGAATTTAACTTATGTGACACGTCGACCCAAGTGAGAGTTGGTTATTTTCTCAACAATTTTCTGTGTTTTTTTTTCATGTTTTCCTGGTGCTGTTTTTATTTATGTTATCTATTGGGTAACAAATAATTATTTTCCTTAATTCTTTGTATTGTTCGGCAAGTTTGTCTTCTTTTTTCTCTCTCTCTCTCTCTCTCTCTCTCTCTCTCTCTCTCTCTCTCTCTCTCTCTCTCTCTCTCTCTCTCTCTCTCCTCTCTCTCTCTCTCTTCTCTCTCTCTCTCTCTCTCTCTCTCTCTCTCTCTCTCTCTCTCTCTCTCTCTCTCTCTCTCTCTCTGAGGGATACCTGTGTCAGCTTCATTAGAAGACCGGAAGCCTCAGACAGGTAAAAAGGAGGAAAAAGGGAATAGGGAAGGTTACCTGTATTTCCCACACATCCAACCTGACACCTCATCCTCTTTCTCTTTCATTCATTTTCATCCATTCAATTGGCTTCACTAATTCGCCATACAAAAGGCTTCCTACCTCTACACTCGTTTCTTTTTAAGTACTTCTATTATTCAACGTCAGTTTCTAATTTTGCCCTCGGCCCCTTCTAAGTAACTGTAAGAATTCGTTACAACTCGCTGCTAACTTCACTGCCCTACGCACATTTTAAAGTGTGTATTTGGTACTTTGAAACACTAGTTAAATACAATTCTGAGTTTCACCACAATCAACTTTCTGACTAAGAACTTTAATTTAGAAGCACTTGAACGACCTCAATATAAACAGACATACGTTCTTCATCAAACAAGCTAGAAGCATAAATGTCAAAGCTGTAATAAAAATCAACTAAAGTCTACAAATCCACAAATCTTATCATCTTATGCTGCAAAAATTGAACCACTACATGCTCGACTAGTCACTAAATCTTCATGTTCGACCAAGCTTAATATCTCACTAATTAAAAGCTTGAAAATAGTAGTTTATGAGATTAATACTGAGTTAAGTTCAATCTTAAGTAAAACATATGTAAACCCTAAATCAATATCCAAAAATCACAGACAACCAAACAAACATTAGAAAGTATCGAACGCAATACGTAAAAATAAATAATCTTTTATATCTTCAACATGCAAAAATCATATCGACACAAGACCATATGGGCGACACAGACACGTAGTCTTCTCTGCAGTACAAAATCTACTCATTCATGCCCTACAAATTCACATTGACTCACCTTCACCCAGAAAGAAACAAAGAACTCAACTCACATCACTACACCTCAATTTCAAGCAATACCTCGCCTTCCTCCCCACCCAATACAACAATACGACAATAAAGCTACATCACAACAAGGCCAATACAACAGCTACGCCTGAACAGCACAATAGAATAGGATGGCCAAGCTATCTACATTTCTGAAATTAGAGAGAAAGTCCACTTGGCCCGATGAAATTGTGATCATCTACTACTCAACCACTACTGCAAAAAAAAAGACAACAAGCACAGAACCCACCCACTGCCCCACTACAATTCTACACCACACATCACCAATCATGTTCACACCACTTGCACACCACTTCAACAACACCGATAAATCTTCAGTATTACTTTTATCCAAGGCCACTGAGAGTAACTGACTGTACTTGCCGACTACCTGTCACTACGTGTTCATCAACTTGACGCAGCGAGGACGTGAGGTGAAGCTAGAATATCAACACCACCATAAAACAAATGATGCACTCCTTCTTGGCGAAAGCAGGTGAGGTATTGAGGTGAGATGGTGATGCTCTGAATATTATAATAAAACATGAGGCGCCTCGAGCTAGATATCAGCCAGCTGTCTCTTACAACCCAGCCCACGAGAACGCATCCACAAAACTACTGTTGTAACCTAATCTAACAGTATAGTGTGTCGTAGCTCGTACCACTGTAGTGACTTCCTAACACATTACCAATCAGTTTGGGAGCTGTTGTAATTTAATTTGTAGTAGAGATTTGTACGCCCAAAATTTAAAGCGAGGCGTCTGCTTTCTCATTATACAAAAAAAGTCAAATATATCAATCTTAGCAAAGAACAATAGAGAGGGAATCATTCTTACTTTTCTCTTTTCGCTGCCGGTATACGGGAGGATATCTACCTTATATCAGATGATGATCATGAGTTAACTAAATTTTGTTAGTCCTAAAAGAAATATGAATAATGGTATTGAGGAAATAATCATGATTCTTTCATTCTATGTTGCTGAGTTGGTTACTGTTACAACGCTACAGGAGGAAAAAAATGAGATAGTGGTAGTAGTTGTAGTAGTAGTTGTAGTTGTAGTTGTAGTTGTAGTTGTAGTTGTAGTAGTAGTAGTAGTAGTAGTAGTAGTAGTAGTAGTAACAACGATAACAATGATAATAATAATAATAATAATGATAATAATAAAAACAATAATAATAATAATAATAGTAATAATAATAGAAACTTTCTCTACTATCAACATACCAAC
>JAXIVD010010233.1:0-13757 GCA_036785275.1 Cancer borealis
GTGGTGGTGGTGGTGGTGGTGGTGGTGGTGGTGGTGGTGGTGGGTGATGGTGATGGTGGTGGAGTGATCTAGAGTGGAAATAGAGTGTATTGTCTTGTCTCTTCATTCCAATCTTTATCAATACCTAATTTTCATTTACCAATCAGAGTGGAATTAGGATTAACATTTTTTCTTCCCTTTTTATCTCCCTATACGTATTTTTTTTCATAGTTTCCCTTAATATTATCTTTTCTTTTTATATCGTTTTCTTTAATTGTTGTTGTGGTTGGATGAGGTTGTTATGTCATTAGTATTGGTTGTCGGTCAGCTTGTTGTTGGGGTCGATTGAAGGGGTAATTGATAAGGGTGATTAATGGCAGGGAGGGAGAAGGGAAAAGGTGTCCTTGGGGTGATTAATTAAAGATGGGAGAGGGAGGAGAAGGAAAAGGAAGAGGAAAGGGGAGGAAGAAGAAAAACATGAGGAGAAGAAGGAGTTGAAAGATAATGAGAATGTATGGAGAGGTTTGATGATTTTTGACACACACACACACACACACACACACACACACACACACACACACACACACACACACACACACACACACACACACACACACACACATCTTGACGTCATAAGCATAGGTTTTTTTCCCCTTTTCCCCTCCTCTCCTTGACGTCGACGAACATCATTATGTATTCAATATTCCTAAGATTGCCTATAAGCTTGTGTTGTGTAATAGTTTCCCCTTCCTGCAATATAGACCTCTTTTACCTCTCTCTCTCTCTCTCTCTCTCTCTCTCTCTCTCTCTCTCTCTCTCTCTCTCTCTCTCTCTCTCTCTCTCTCTCTCTCTCTCTCTCTCTCTCTCTTTCTTGTCTACTGTCTTTATCTCTATTATCTGTTTTTTCTTCACTTCTTTCTGCTTCACTTTACATCCTTTATATTTTTTTTAAAATCTTCTATTGTTTTCTTTTTCCAACAAATTTTTCTTATCTTCTAACTATTTTTTTCATCTAACATATTTTATCTTATCTTCTATCTTTTCTCCTTTCTTTCCTTTCTTCCTTATCTTCATCCATCTTGCACCTGCGTTAAGATATACTCCAAGGTCATTATTTTCCTTTATATTTTCCTAACCTTGTCCTTCGAAGCTGCCACCTTCAAGTGCCACTCAGGTGAAGTAGTAGCAATATAATCTGTGCCCGCCAGGTAAGGGTAAGGGAGTGCTGGTTTAAAGGGTTTAGTTAAGGATGATATTTTCCCCTTAAGCTCATCTATCCAAAGGGTTTTTCCAGGGATCTGAAACAATATTTTTCTCGTCTCTTCTCTTTTTCCCTTCATTTCTTTCTTCCACTTCCTTCTTTGGTACCTCCACTTCAAGGTCTTCTCATCCGCTTCTTCTGTTTATCCCTTCTTCGCCTCTGGTTTTCCACTTTTTTCCCTCCTCCTCCTCCTCCTCCTCCTCCTTACTTCTTTCCCCTCTGATACCATGGCAACTCCCAACGTTCCTCCTCCTCCTCCTCCTCCCACGCCAGCTCTTCGACACCCCTCAAAGGCTATATTTTCCCTTTTGATCTGTTTCCCTTCAGTCTCTTTCATTTTCCCTCCTGTTCCTTTACGTTCTCTCCCTTTTCTTTCTCCTCCGTTTCCCTTGCACTATGTCATGCTTTTCAGTTTTTTCCCGTCTCCTTCCATTCCTACCTTTCGTCCGTCGTTCATATCTTTAACTAGCTATAACTCTCTCTCTCTCTCTCTCTCTCTCTCTCTCTCTCTCTCTCTCTCTCTCTCTCTCTCTCTCTCTCTCTCTCTCTCTCTCTCTCTCTCTCTCTCTCTCGTGTCGCCTTGTCTTCCTCCGTTGTTATGAGTTTCCATTTTTCTTCGGTTGCCCATCTTGAAGGGGAGACTTTGATAGACTGAAATAGGGCGAGAGGATCAGGGAAGGTCTTGATGCTGGTGTTGGGTGGATGCGTGTGGATGATGAGGATCTTTGAGGGAGGCGCGGTCACTGGTAAGCTTGATGGATTGGGTGGATGAGGTCCTTTGTGTTATCCTATAGCCTTTGGGGATGTTACATGTTGGTAAGTGTGAGTAGATTGGGTGGGTGTTCTCTCTCTCTCTCTCTCTCTCTCTCTCTCTCTCTCTCTCTCTCTCTCTCTCTCTCTCTCTCTCTCTCTCTCTCTCTCTCTCTCTCTCTCTCTCTCTCTCTCTCTCTCTCTCTCGAAAAGTGGGTTGGGTAACGATAGAAATAGTCCGAGAAACAGTTAGAGTTAGCAGAGAATTGGTGTTGAGAGCGTGACGTGACTGTCTTGTTGTTTGGTCAAGCCTGAGGCCCTTCCGTCATCATTCCCTCCCTCTTTACCTCCTTCTCTCCCTCCCTCTTTCTCTCTCCTTCCTTCCCTCCCTCTTTCCCTTCCTCGTTCCCTCCTTCTTGCATTCCTTTCTTCCCTCCTTCTTTCCTTCCCTCTTTCTCTCCCTCCTTCCCTCCCTCTTTCTCTCCCTCCCTCCTTCCCTCCCGCTTTCTCTCCCTCCCCACACTCCTAGTCTCATTTCCTCCATGATGATGTTTCTTAACACCTATTACTGCTTTGTCATCTTCATATTTGCAACTCGGTTCTTTTTCACTTTTTTTCCCATCTGTCTCTGTTTTGTTATTCCCCTCTTCCTCTTATTCATTGGCTTTTTATTTATTTATTTTTTGTATGTGTTTTGTTTTGCGCTTCCCCTCGCGTCGCGTCTCCTCTTTGCTTTTCATTTCAACTTTCTATTTGGTGTATGGCGTTTTTACTTCTTTTCTCCCTCAACCTTTCATGTTATGCTCACCCTCTCTCTCTCTCTACACACACACACACACACACACACACACACACACACACACACACACACACACACACACACACACACACACACACACACACACACACACACACGTGCAGCGTTTGGCAATTGAATTTCATATTAAGAATAACAAATATCTTACAGCAGCAAGGTCTCACGCAGAGATTTCCTACAAACCTCTCAAGACCACCTGCCGCCACAACATATTCTTCTTACAACACCTTTTTGCAAACCAGTGGAAACAAGGTTCTTCTCTCCCCTCCTCCTCTTCCTCTCTTTTTCTCTCCTCTTCTTTCCCTTCACCCCCAGAGGCAGTCGTTCACTCATTTTGCCTTTGCCTTGTATTTTATGAGGTCGTTTTAGTGTGTGTGTGTGTGTGTGTGTGTGTGTGTGTGTGTGTGTGTGTGTGTGTGCGTGTGCGTGTGCGTGTGCGTGTGTGTGTGTGTGACGTATATTCTTGAAGTTTTGTTTCCCAATAAGTAATGTGTTATTCGTGTGTAAATTTGTGCGCGCAACCCCATCCCATCCCATCCCATCCCATCCCATCCCATCCCATCCCATCCCATCCCATCCCATCCCATCCCACCCCATCCCACCCCATCCCATCCCATCCCATCCCATCCCATCCCATCCCATCCCATCCCATCCCACCCCATCCCATCCCACCCCATCCCATCCCATCCCATCCCATCCCATCCCATCCCATCCCATCCCATCCCATCCCTCCCCCTAACACATATTGAATTTCCTCACCATAATGAAGAAATTTTGGAAAAAAACGCAACTATATTGCTCTTCCAGCCTTAGGAAACTGTGTGTGTGTGTGTGTGTGTGTGTGTGTGTGTGTGTGTGTGTGTGTGTGTGTGTGTGTGTGTGTGTGTGTGTGTGTGTGTGTGTGTGTGAGTGTAATTCAGTTCCCTGTACTACGCATTCACTTTCATTTACAATACTGCATCACACTCTCTTTTTGTTGTTTCACTATCGCGTCACATTCCTTCTGGAGGCTCACTGTGCTGCCTCACTGTTGTCTCCCTCACTGTCCACGTCTCACCTTTACACACACACACACACACACACACACACACACACACACACACACACACACACACACACACACACACACACACACACACACACACACACACACACACACACAGTCATTAATTTCCGATGGTGTGTGGCGCGGACTGCAGCTGTCACTTTTTTTTCCTCCCTCCTGTGGGGCCGGATTTTTAATTTTCCTCCTTTGTGGTGCGGTGATGCATTTTGCTAATTGTCTGCGGTACTGTGAGGCCTCGATTGACTTCCTCCCACAGGTGTGCTCCCCCAACAGGTACTCGCAGCCACCTAATACTTTGTAATAGGAAATGTCACCCATTTTTCTACCTTTTTTTATATCCTGTTAACAATTAATATATTTTGCTATGACAATTTTTCTGTTTATATAATTTTTATCAATTACTTCGCTGTCAACGTCTATATTTAACATTGTAGTTTAGAAGAAAAAAAACCTCATTGTGGTTCCATTCATTATGTTTAGCAAAGCCATTGTTTATATACATTCACAACTCATTACTATTCTTATTATTTTTAACACATTATATTCATTTACTGACATGACAAACTGAACCAAATATCAGTATTCATGCTATATTATATCATTGTACTATTGAGACATTCAATAGCAACGCAATACCAAAAATAAATGTCTTCTCATGTGTGGAAATGTTAGAAATGTTGAAGGAAAAGTTATGTTCATGTATTATTTGATGGGGAAGAAGCGACGGTTTGGGAGGGAGAAGGGAGGGATGGGGGTGTGTGAGGGAGGAAAAAGATGGGGTGTAGGAGGGAGGAAAGGAATGGGGTTTGGGGGTGGGTGGAAAAGGAATGGGTGGGAGGTAAAAAAGTTAAGTGAAGTAAGTGGTAAGAGGAGGATTAGGAAAGATACAGAATGATAGTTAGACTTTATACATTGATTAGTATGATTAGTGTGTGTGGAGGCAGGGGAGGGGTCGTGTGTGTGTGTGTGTGTGTGTGTGTGTGTGTGTGTGTGTGCATGTGTGTGAGTGTGCGTGTGCGTGTGTGTAATTTATCTCTCTCTTCTTGTATCTTTTCCACTTCCTCCTTTCGTCTTTTTATTATTATTCTTTCCTCATACTTTTTTCCCTTGCCTCTTCGTTCTCGTCTCTCTCCTCTTCCTCCTCTTCTTCTTCCTCCTCCTCCTCCTCCACCTCCACCTCTTCCCTCTCCTCCTGGTCATTCCTTGTCATGGTTTATCGTTTGCCCGTCTTTCTCTATCCTCCTCCTCCTCCTCCTCCTCCTCCTCCTCCTCCTCCTCCTCCTCCTCCTCTTCCTCCTCCTCCTCCTCCTTTTCCTCCACAGCTGCCCAAGAGCGACATATCTTTACTTTTTTTCCTCTTTGATAAAACGCGCCAATAATGTTTCTCCACATGACGTTATACTTTCCCCACCTGACCCCTCTTTTTTCCCTTTATTTTCCTCTCACGATGCCCTTTTTTCCTCACGTTTTCCCTTTATTATTATCACATGAATCAATTTTCCCCTTACATTGTACCGACAGAAATCATCTTTTCCTCTCCTTTTTATTTTCCCAACATTGTGTTTTTCCTCACCTTTACCTATATATAAAGTTTCCTATTATTTTCCTTCTTATATTGCACATGAATTGTTTTTTCCTTCATCATAGATATCGACTTGATGCCAAATTTCTTTTATTTCCCTTTTTTATTTTCCCCATGTGACCTACTTTCCAACTTATTTTCCCTAAAGTTTCATCGCTTCCATTAATTTCCTTCGTTTTCCTCTGTATTTTCCCCCGCTTATGATGCTGAGTTTTCCCCACCAATTCCTCACTGCCAGCCTCAATCTCTCTGTATGTGACGCACGATATTATGTTGTCTGTTGTGTGTCAGTAGTGTGTGTGTGTGTGTGTGTGTGTGTGTGTGTGTGTGTGTGTGTGTGTGTGTGTGTGTCTGTGTGTCTGTGTGTGTAGCCTCTGGGATAGATTACTGGCGTACATAATGTCTGTATGCATATTATGTATTTTTTGTATAATTTTGACGTGTTTCTGTATGTTGTAATTAGTGTGTTTGTTATGTGTATGTATTTATTAATCTGTATAGTTGTTTATCTTAAGTGACTCGTAATGTTCATGGTTTTATTATTTATTTATTTACTGGAATCCTCTTCTCTCTCTCTCTCAATTTTTTTTCCCCAGAAATTATTGGTTTTATACAGCAAGAGAAAAAAAAAGTACTCTTCAATTTCCTTACTCACTGCTCTTCCAGAACTTAATGATTTTATATACTGATAGAAAAGCAAAGTAACCATCATTTTCCTTCACTTAATCGATCGAAGGAAAAAAAAAGAAAAAAAGGAAAAATAAACGTGTATGTACGGTACTTGACACTCTCCCATGGCAACTTATGTATACATGTGTGCGTGTATGTAGGTTATGTACGTTATTTTTCTCCCTAAATTGTGACGTATAGACGGTGTGAAACATTCCGTTATATGTATGTAAGTGTAAGTGTATAAGTGAGTGTGCGTGTGTGTGTGCGTGTGCGTGTGTGTGTGTGTGTGTGTGTGTGTGTGTGTGTGTGTGTGTGTGTGTGCGTATCGAGTGTTGCCATTGGGGTGAAGTGTTGCATTGCCAAGCGTCGCCATGCCAGCCTTACACATGTCACATCCGAGTCATAAAACAGCGATGGATACCAATCACATATTGTCGACAACCACCACCACCACCTGCACCTCCCCCTTCGACCGTCTCCGGCGTCGTGCATCCTCCCTCGACCGCAGCTCCTCCTTCAGCCTCACCTCCAGCACACCCTTACACCGCACCTCCCTCTCCCACACCCTCTCCCACGCCTTCACACGCCCTCTCAAACGCCGGGCATCTTTCACCTCCCCCTCGACCCCCGAACCGAGCCATGTCGACCAGATAATCGACCTGACTCGCGGTAGATCGACCACATATGTTCCCAGGGAGGTGGAAAGAGCGAGGATACACAGTGGGATTAGGTCGAGTTTGTCTGGCAAGGTGAAAGGAGAGGGAGGGGGAAACTGGGGTGGAGGATACTGGGGAGGAGAGGCAGACAGTCCCCCCCCAGCACAAGGACTCTCCCCAGAAAAGTCACTTCGAGAGTTGAGGGAAGTTAAGGAAGTGAAAAGTCCAGCCATTGTGTCGGGGAGGAAGAGAAAACTTTGGAGGAAGGAGAAGGAGGGAAAAATCGCCGCCTCCGCCTCTGGACAGCACGAGGCAATGATTGACTTGCATCATTGCGGCGCCCCCGAGACCCCCCTCTGTGTCCTTCTCTTGAGGTAATTAGTTATGATGCGTGTCACAGGTGTGTTAATTGCTTGTTAATTATTACCTTCGCGCTGATACATAATGAAGTTTTGTGATGGTGTTTTTCCACGTTTTCTTTGTTTATTAATTTGATGCTTTTTTTTTTTATTTGATATGTTCTCTATTTTTTTCTACTGATTTTTTTTTATAATTTTTTTTTGTGTTTACCTGTCTAAGTTTTTCTAATCCAAGCAAAGGTTATATAAGTTTTAAATTAATTCCACGCTGCTAAATGAGCTTCAATCATTCTGTAATTTCAAGTTTCACATTAATATTTTTTTTATATATATACACACGACATTTTTACTTGTAATTCCACTTGCCTGTGAGATAACATTAATTTAACGTGTCAGACTTTCACTACAACTTTATGCTTTATATTTTCCTTGAATTTCCACGTAAGTAACTTC
Source organism: Cancer borealis (assembly GCA_036785275.1). Classification (NCBI taxonomy): domain Eukaryota; kingdom Metazoa; phylum Arthropoda; class Malacostraca; order Decapoda; family Cancridae; genus Cancer; species Cancer borealis. The sequence continues at coordinate 7,596 of JAXIVD010010233.1, forward strand.
CATGCAATTTCTCTCAACTCGCTTTCTATTTAATTATGTGTCGCTTACGTTCCTTCCTCGTTCCTCCTTTGTGATGAAGATAAATACTGCTGGACATAAAAAAGAATAATAACACGTCAATATCAGAGTAATACTAAAGCATCTCATTTCCAGACGTGACGTGTATGTATTATGTGTAGTGTGTGTGTGTGTGTGTGTGTATGTGTGTGTGTGTGTGTGTGTGTGTGTGTGTGTGTGTGTGTGTGTGTGTGTGTGTGTGTGTGTGTGTGTGTGTGTGTGTGTGTGTGTGTGTGTGTGTTCATAATGTGTATATACCTGAACATAATATCAGATACACTTTCCAACGCTGTCATTCGATATCTTCGGCCGGGACAGGTCTTATAATGCAGCTAAAACACCACTATTTTACTCGCTAAGAAACATGAAATTATTAACAAAAATCACGGAAAATCCTGCTTTAAAAAATACGACTAAATCAAACTTAACATCGCCTTGCAAAAAAATTCTATCATGACAATAGTTAGATGTCAAGGAGCTATAAATGATATACAAAATGAGTATTATATAGAAAGACTATGAGTGCCGTGTGTTCAAAATGAATTATACATCCACCAGCCTTCCATCCTTCCATCCACTTGTCTGTATTCCACTGAGGCGAGAGTACAGCATAATAGAAACAAGTGCGGTGATGGGAAGAGGTAATGGAATCTGTAGTGCTGTTGACGGGCCTCCAAAAAGTAATACCAGGAATTATGAAACATTATATTGTCCTCCGCCATTACAGACTGGAGATGCGGATACAATATAATGTTCTTTTGTTCACTTTTTTTCTACATTTCTTTGGTTGAGTTGCAACGCGTAGAAAGTTTGCTCATCTTCCATTATCTGTGTTGATCTGTGTTGGACAAAAAAAGAATGTACGAATTGGATGGAATCAGAAAGAGAGAGAGAGAGAGAGAGAGAGAGAGAGAGAGAGAGAGAGAGAGAGAGAGAGAGAGAGAGAGAGAGAGAGAGAGAGAGAGAGAGAGAGAGAGAGAGAGAGAGAGAGAGAGAGAGAGAGAGAGAGAGAGAGAATATATTTTTACGAAGCAGAATTGCAAAAGGCCAACACATTTAGCTAACATATGTAGGACATCAATAAAGTAAACGACAGAGAAAGAGAGATAGATAGATAGAGAGAAAAAAAGGAGGAAAAAAAGTAGAGGGACAGAGATAGTGATAAATAGACAGAGGAAGAGAGAAAAAAAAAGATATTCCATAACATAAATAAGCATAAAAAAAACATGACAGATGACAACATATAATACACAACACTTTTCTTTCACCTAAACCCAAAATAACGCTTCAAAAACAGACTTACATAAATACCTGAATAGATAGAAACATAACTTTAACTCTAACCTCATCTCATACCATATTCTGCCCCTTAGTTTGTTGTAGGACCAAAACTATCGATAATTACAGGTAAATCCGATCCAGGTGAGAGGGCAGGGAAAACGCTCAATCCTCATCTGGTCACACGTAGGTAATCATTTTCCATCAAAACCTCGATATTCTGTAATGAGGAAATGGTGTCATGGCCTCGATTACACGTTCCTTGCGTAGAAAATGGAAAGAGAGTGAGATTGGTAAATAATTTGTAGGTTGTTTAAAGCTATATGTGGACGAGGAGAGGAGGGAGGGAGGAGGGAGGAGGAGGAGGAGGAGGAAGAGAAAGATGAGATGACCCCGTTCCCAAACAGCATCAAATTTCAATAAAACTCCTATTTTACTTCTGCAATTAGATTTGTAATGCCAGCTTCACTTAAAAAAAAAAAATGGTGTTTTTATGTCCTCGTATTCTTAAAATAGTCTGTCCTCTCCCGTCTGTTTGAAAATTAATCCTTCAGGCTAGAAATAGTGCATACCTCGCCCCTGATTGGCTGGAAGATCTCATTCCGTGCTCTAATTGCTTGAAAATAGACCATTCTGCGTTGTGATTGGTTAAAAATGTATCTTGTCTGTTGGTCATGTCATTCCGAATACAAGCAAAGTCATGTTCTATTGGTAGAAAAATATCTATCGCGTGTTGATTGGTCAGAATATACTACACAACTTGCTCTGATTGGATAGAAATAAGCTGCTGTGACGTCATGACCAATTTGCAAGTCATGATGCTTGTATTAATTGTTTTGAAATAGTGGAAAGAAATATGGTGTATGTGTGTATGGAGCTGTGTTTGTATTTATGTAGTTGATGTGTAATTAATTGGCTCGTTTAGGCGTTGCGGGGTTTTGGTGTTTTGAAGGCAGCAACTCATCACCTTTCTGATGTCATGTATTTATTTTTATATATTATTTTTATTATGTTTTTTATTGGTGGGAGTGAGTCTGAATGTCGATGTGTTGAAAAGTTATTGTAAATCAGAGTGTGTATTGTTGTGTGTGTGTGTGTGTGTGTGTGTGTGTGTGTGCTGTGTGTGTGTGTGTGTGTGCGTGTGCGTGTGTGTGTGTGTTCTTATTTATTTCATTTTAATGTGTAATACCACCACCACTAATACCACCACAACCACATCACAATCACAACCACCACCACCACCACCATGACTCTCTTGTTATTTCTTGTTATTAGTTCAGAGTGGATAGTGATGCCACCTCAAATAGCCTCGTTTATTACTTATTAACACATGTATCGCTTCTAGGTGGTGGCGCTTCGGCCCATTTTATGCTCTCAATATTTCCATTTATGTCCATCGTTTCCAAAAAATTAATCAAGTCATCTGTAGTATTTCCAATCATTTTAACTTCACTTGTGTTATTAGTTTTTATTCACATATTCGTACATAACAGTGATGCTTCATTGGGTGTGTGTGTGTGTGTGTGGTGTTGTGTGTGTGTGTGTGTGTGTGTTGTGTGTGTGTGTGCGTGGGTGCGTGTGCGTGTGTTGTATTTGTGTCTGCATGTGTGTGTGCCAGATTGTCAAGTGGTATTTGTTCTCTATTCGCAACCGTGTGTATGTGTGTGTGTGTGTGTGTGTGTGTGTGTGTGTGTGTGTGTGTGTGTGTGTGTGTGTGTGTGTGTGTGTGTGTGTGTGTTTGTGTGTATGTGTGTATATATGAAGGCTATGTATATATGTATACATATACGTATGTGAACATGTATTCATGGCGTGTCTGTAACTGGAAAGAGGAAAAAGTTGACATAGCAAATAGAGGAAGAGGGAATGTTAAAAGATTTATAGTGTTATATTTACTGTGCTTTATTGTGACCAAAGCTATGGCAGTGATACCTTTTACTATTACTATTACTACTGTTATTGCTACTAAAAACCAAGTCATTTTTATCGTACAGGTATTTCATTTTACACAAAGCAATGCATACATATAAATATAAATATAGTCGTTGTAGGTAGTAGTAGTAGTAGTAGTAGTAGTAGTGTAGTAGTAGTAATAGGAATTCATGTAATAACCATTTTTCCCCCAAAACCATTACCTTCTTTTATAACCTTTGCAATTTTCTCTTTTCGCAGGTAAGTTTGGAATCTGAAGTCCATTATCCAGGTAGTAATGAGGCAGAAGGGAGCACAGGTGAGTAACAGGAGGAGGAGGAAGAGGAGGAGGAGGAGGAGGAAGAGAAGGAGGAGGAATAGGAGGAGGAGGGAAGACGAGGAGGAGGAAGACGAGGAGGAGGAAGACGAGGAGGAGGAAGACGAGGAGGAGGAAGACGAGGAGGAGGAAGAGGAGGGGGAGAATAGGAGGAGGAGGAAAGAGAGGAGGAGGAGGAGGAGGAGGAGGGAGGAGAGAGGAGGAGGAGGAGAGGAGAGGAGGAGGAGGAAGAGGAGGAAGGAGGAGGAGGAGAGGAGAGGAAGGAAAGAGGAAGAAGGAGGGAGAGGAGGAGGAGGAGGAGGAGGAGGAGGAGAGGAGGGGAGGAGGAGGAGGGAAGAGGAAGAGGAAGAGGAAGAGAAGGAGGAGGAGAGGAGGAGGAGGAAGAGGAGAGGAGATTGCAAAGAGGAGAGAAAACATGAAAAAAACTCTTCCTTAGGTCTCTTGTTTGTCATAATTTAGACACACACCACACACACACACACACACAAACACACACACACACACACACACACACACACACACACACACACACACACACACACATATAGTTACCAATCAGTACGATGGAGGGAAGGTAGGAAGGGAGAGAGAGAGAGAGAGAGAGAGAGGAGAGAGAGAGAGAGAGAGGGATGAGAGAGAGAGAGAGGGAGAGAGAGGAGGAGAGAGAGAGAGAGAGAGATGAGAGAGAGAGAGAGACGTGTTCTTGCTGTCTCCAATCAGAGTCTAGACTGATTGGAGTTTGCCTTGCCAATCAGTGAACCACAACAGTATCGATTTGTCACAGTCAGTTAAGCACACACAAAAAGGGATTTAACTGAGGTATATGGTAGGATTAGAATTCTCTCTCTCTCTCACCTCTCTCTCTCTCTGTCATTCTCTCTCTCCCTCCTCTCTCTCCTCTCTCATCTCTCTCTCTCATCTCCTCTCTCTCCCTCTCCCTCTAATGAATCTTGTGGTTTGAAAAAGAAAGACAAAAAAAGAGAAAGACACGGCAACCCTTTCATTTCTGTAATTTGATAGAAACTGGACGAATATAAACAACAGAAAATAAAGACAAGAAGAAAATATAGATGATAACGATGAAAAAAAAAAAAGTCATAATTGTGATTGAAATTAAACTGAAATCATCCCTTTTTTTTTTATTTTATTATCAACACGTACATGAAAAAGAAAATAATTATATGCTATTACAAGGTTTGAAAATGAGCAATGGGAAAAAAAATATATATATCTTTTTCTACCATTACAGCAGCAGCAGCAGCAGCAATTAATACGTTTATGGCAATGTGTATGTTCCATTAATAATACCTTCCCCATGCAAAAGCAACTGAGAGGGAAAAGGACAATATTAGCGAGAAAAAAAATCCCCATGTGTCGTTGTTAGGTCCGTGAAAGCAAGGTTCTTTTACTTTCTATTTTTAAACCTGGAGCTATGAAGGGACGATGGGATAGAAGATGATAAGGGAGAGAGGATGAGGAGGGTGAAAGGATGTGAAGGTAGGAATGAGATGATGAAGGGAGAAGGGGAGAGAGGGATGACTAGAATGATGGGTTTACTGTGAAGTGTAATATGGCAGGTGAGGAAGGAAAAATGAAGGGAAAATATAGGTGAACGAGACGTAGAAGGAAATAATAATAAGTGAGATAAATCAAGATAAACGGAAGAATAAAAACGGAAGAAAAAAATGGAGCTGAGGAGAGGAATAGAGGAGGAAAAAGGAGGAAGGAAGAGAGAACTGTAGGTAAAAAAAAATAATATATAAAGAGAAAAACGAAGAAGGGAAATAAGATAGACATAGAAAGTGACAAGAAAAAATTTTAATCATGCAAATTAGAAGATAAAAAGAGAAGATAAGAAGTAAACACGGATAAACATTTAAGCTAAGAAGACAACGAAGAGGCGGAGGAGGGAGGAGGAAGGAGGAGGAGAAGAAGAAGAAGAAGAAGACGACGACGACAAGGCAAGGGTTATTGAACTGTGTAAGAAGCCAGTCACAACCCTTCCTCCTTAACGTGGGGTCTCCAGACAGAAGTTTGTTATTGGCCAACTTTCGTCGCCCGCACACCGGCAACGCGACCAGAGTTTTTAATGACTAATTTTGAACTGTTTACTCTTGCTAACTTATTATCTTTTTGGAAAGGAAGGTGTGGGGTGAGAGGTGTTCACAGAGAGAGAGGAGAGAGAGAGGAGAGAGAGAGGGGGATATTGGAGAAAAGGAAAGAGATTAAGACTGATAGATCTAAAATACAGTCATTAACACAAGTGAAATATAGTGCAGAGGAGGAAAGAGGATGGGACAGACAGACGGACTAGATAGACAAGTGGCTGAAAGACAAAATCATTTTCGCTCAAAAGTTTCTTAAAATTTTATGTGCTCTTGGAAAATATTGCAAAGTTTTATTCTTCTTTTTTCGGAATGTCAAAAGGAGGGAGGTATGAAGGGAGGAGAGGTGAAGGAATGAGGGAAAGAGGGCGAAGGGAAAGGAAGGGAAAGAGAGAAGGGAAGGAGAGGTAGGAGTTAAGTTGGGTTTTGAAGTATAAGGAAAGATTAGAGAAGGCTTTGAAAAGTACTTATACT
>JAXIVD010010234.1:0-2500 GCA_036785275.1 Cancer borealis
GTGAGTTTGATATTTCATTTCCGTCACGTAATGACAGAATCCTTTAATGGCCGCAGAGAGAGAGAGAGAGAGAGAGAGAGAGAGAGAGAGAAGAGAGAGAGAGAGAGAGAACTGACGCTGAGTATGTGAGTGAGACGCACGTAATGACAGAATCCTTTAATGGCCCAGAGAGAGAGAGAGAGAGAGAGAGAGAGAGAGAGAGAGAGAGAGAAAAGTGAATCCCATGAACATACAAGGAAAGAGACAGTCACCTACTTGACAACTCCTCCCCCAAGACACTCAAATACACAGAAACAACCCCAAAGAATACAGTAAAGGTGATTAAAGGTATTACAGTTGTAGTGTATTGAGAGTGCTGCTACATCAGGATTAGAACAACACCCAGGATTGGCTTTGGTAGTTTATTGCTGCAAGTTGGTTGTGACACTGGTAAGAGTGTGAGGGGAGCCACGAGGCTTGGTTCCCCCACGCGGGCTGTGGTGTTGGAGCGGTAGCGGTAGACTGCGGCTGACTAAAGGCGTTCACATGTAATGTCAAGACCACTTGCCAAGATGCAATGACTAGGCAAATTCTGACCAACATATCGCAAACACTTTCAATATACGAATTTCTGCGTTTGCGAGTGTTTTGCCTCTGGTCATGTGACGAATCACAGCTCATCAAACTTCATAACTTCATCTGTATAGACACTGAGCGAGATAATATTTCGATTAAATAAGAGGAAAGTCAGACGTTCAAGACCATAACAGTTGTAGAAATAAATAAGATTTATAATATATATGTTGTTTTTTATATAAAAGCTAACCAAAAACAAGCATAAAGCTTGGAATATATTAGGGAAGTGTTGAAAATAACGATATGTGGGCCCTCTACGTGGGTGGAGCGAATCGGATGTGTGTGTTTTCATGAAAAAGAATCTGGGTATATATTTCAAATAAATCAGAGGAAAGTAAGATGTTTGAGACCATTATAGTTGATCGTCTACATAAGATTTATATTATATATATATATATATATATATATATATATATATATATATATATATATATATATATATTGTTTTTAATATAGAAGAACGCCAAAGACAAGCAAAAAGCTTGTAATATATTAGAGAAATGTATAAAATTACAAAATGTGGCATTCAAACCTGTGTGGGTGTTGATGTTTCAATGCATTTTGTGGTTGTAGCTTCGACTTACAATTGTTCCCTTTTTCCTAATAATAAGTAAAAAGCATATCATATTGTTTACAATTATTGTCATCAAATTAAAGTAAGAAATAAGATGTTTGTATATTGCACAAAAATATGTAAGTCAAAGAAAATTTAGACACTGAAGACAGATCCAGTTTCGAACACAAAACATCACCCGCAAACCGCTCTCTGAGACCCTCGTCAACTCAAGCAAGTGAGGTGGCAATTCTCTACACACACGCACGCTCGCACACAGCCACACACGCTAGCAGACATTACTCAACTGTCTACTCAGTGAAGAAGACATCCAGTGCTTCTGCTACGCTTGTTTCATGTACCATATTATAATAACACACACACACACACACACACACACACACACACACACACACACACACACACACACACACACACACACACACACACACACACACACACACACCATAAGAACATAGAACATAAGAACATAAGGAGACTACAAAAGGCCAGTTGACCTACTCGAGGTAAAAACACCCACTACCATCTATCGTCGCTGTCCATGGATTTATCCAACCTATTCTTAAAAGAACCTATAGATTTTGCACTCACCACATGACTACTGAGCATATTCCATTCGTCAACTACCCTATTTGTGAACCAGTTCTTCCCTATCTCTTTCTTGAACCTGAATTTTTCTAGCTTGTAACCGTTCGTTCGCGTTCTACCTGGACCACTAACTATGAGTACCTTACTTATGTCCCCCTTATTGAATCCCTTGATCCATTTATACACCTCAATTAGGTCTTATTGAATCCCATGACCCATTTATACACCTCAATTAGGTCTTATTGAATCCCATGACCCATATATACACCTCAATTAGGTATCCTCTCAACCTGTATCTTTCTAGTGATTTTACCTGAAGACGCTTTAATCTATCTTTATAATCTAAGTTCCTGATCCCATGTATCATCTTCGTCATTCTTCTCTGTATGGCTCCTAACCTATTCATATCCATCCTGTAGTAAGGAGACCAAAACTGAACCGCATAATGTAAATGGGGCCTAACTAAAGCTAAATATAGTATCAAAATTACTTCTGATGTTCTGTTTGTTTCTGTTCTGGAAAAACACATTCATATACACACACATACGCACAGGGACACACACTCATACACACACACACACACACACACACACACACACACACACACACACACACACACACACACACACACACATACATACATACATACATACATAACTATGAGTACCTTACTTATGTCCCCCTTATTGAGTCCCTTTCACCATTTATACACCTCAATTAGAT
>JAXIVD010010234.1:7500-12500 GCA_036785275.1 Cancer borealis
ATTTTATCAAGTGCCTTTGTTATTATATCCTCAGTAAAGTGACAATCGCTTAAAGGAATTAAGTTAGGTTTAGCTGGGGTTACTTCCTGGATTTCATCGGTGTCTTCAACAGTAAAAACGGATGCAAAATAATCATTTAGTACTTCGGCCATTTCTGATTCTGTATTTATTTCCTTACCGTTTTCTAGGTGGAGTGGGCCAATATTAGTTGTGATAACTTTTTTATTACGTACGTAGGTGTAAAATTCCTTGGGGTTGGATTTAGTTTTATTCGCAATATATATTTCGAGATCTTTTTTACTTCGTCTAATCATCTTTTTTGTTTCGCGTCTTAGTCTTTCGTATTCTATTTTATCGTTTTCGTTTTGTGATAGTAAATATTTATCATGTGCCCGCTTTTTAAGTAATAATCCTGCCTCAATCTGGCTATTCCACCCTTTTGGTTTATTAATATTTATTTTTTTACGTGGACGTCTCTTACAAACGGGAATGCATACTTTAACGGCTTCATTTAAGATGTTATAAAACTTTTCCCACGATCTATTTACATGGGTTTCGTTATCTTTGTAAACTTCGAGATTTATGTTAAAAGAGACAATTTTATGGTCGCTGGTACTGAATTCAGGGCCCGTATTAACGTTACTTACTAGACCGTCGTTTGTTGAAAATACAAGATCTAGTATATTATCACCTCTCGTGGGTTTGCTTACGTGCTGACTTAAGCCACTCTCTAATAAATTATTATATAAGTCGTGACCCATATGAGATTTAAGAGAATTTCCCCATGAAGTTACAGGAAGATTAAAGTCTCCAAAGATTACGCTTTCAAATGAATTACTTACTTCGATTATCTGGTCGAATAATTTTCTATCGCTATTATTATTGTGTGCTGGTGTTCTATAAATGAGTCCAATAATAATTTTCTTAGAACGTGTTTTCAGTTGTAAAAATATAACATCTACATTATCTATTTTTTCAGTTTGCAAGACTGTAGGGTTAAGACTGGCTTTCACGTAAAAAAGAATGCCCCCACCTTTTTTATTTTGTCGTTCGCAACTGAATATTGAATAGCTTGGCAAATTATATTCTGCTAAAAAGTCTCTATTTTCTGTGTTAATCCAAGATTCCGATACTGCAATAATGTGAAAATCTTCAGATGCTGCAAGTGCTTCTAAATCTGAGAGTTTATTTCTGAGGCTGCGCGCATTAAACATGCAAATTTTTAGGCAATTGTTTACGTTAGTTTTTCTGTACACGGTGTTACTTACGTAGCTGAGATTGTGCGAGGCTGGATACTGTTTTTTCTCCTGAAATCAGAAACTTTGTCATTAAGTAGCCTGCCTAAACGAGCAGCTCCAACTGGATTGAGGTGCAAGCCATCGTCCTTGAAAAGAAAAGGTTTGTTATAAAAGTCATCCCAGCAGTTGATAAAGTCGATTCTTTCATCTGTACAAATGGACTTAAGACGGTTATTGGTGCTGAAGGCCCTGTTGAAAAAAGCTGTGGGTGCACTACTTCGGGGAAGGATTCCTGAAAGAGTTATTTTATTAATCTTACATTTGTATCGTCGAATCAGCTTCCTGTATCTCTCCAGCATCCTGTATCTCTCCAGCATCCTGTATCTCTCCAGTGAAGGAGAAAGGTCGCTGGAACCGGCGGGGACGGGGCCACCTTCCCCTGGAGAAGTTGTGTCCCTGCGGCCTGGTGCAGACTGAAACACACGTCATTGAAAGTTGTCCTTTATCCTTACACCTTAAAAATACGTACAATATCACAACTGTCGAGGAGTTATTGCTTGGTAGAACAGGCAATATTAATGTATGCGCCATTATTCATTAAATATTGACCCTGTATTGAAATACATCCTTGTTCTCGCTTAATAAACGTGATGTTAGACTATGATTTAGGCAAAAGAATTTTTTTAGGTTAAATTAAGTACAATTATCAGATATATTAGATGTAAGAGTTAACGAATTTTTATATATAGTTTTATGGGGATTGATTGATTTCTTAGTATATAAAGTTAATTCTTAGATTTGGTTTACGATATATATATATATATATATATATATATATATATATATATATATATATATATGTATATATATATATATATATATATATATATATATATATATATATATATATATATATATATATATGTATGTATATATATATATATATATATATATATATATATATATATATATATATATATATATATATGTATATATATATATATATATATATATATATATATATATATATATATATATATATATATAAATGTATGTATATATATATATATATATATATATATATATATATATATATATATATATATATATATATATATATATATATATATATATATATATATAGTGAATTTTATATAGATATATATTTTTTTCTCTTTTGCATTTGAATTTGTTTAATTTTTATTTCATTTTGATGTTTGTTGGTCTGTCTTCTAGTTTATGGGAGGTTTAGTAGGTTTATATAACACGCTTTTCTGTGTTCATTCTTTTAGATCATATTACCAAGTTTTATTGATTTTATACAACACGCATCTTTGTGTTCATTATTTTAAATAACATTACAGAATAGAGTTCTATAGTTTAAAAGAGTTAGTTATTGTAATTTGGACCAAAATTTCTTTTTAATTCCTTTATTTGTATTGAATATTTTTCTGGTCAATAAACTATCAATAAACTATGTGTGTGTGTGTGTGTGTGTGTGTGTGTGTGTGTGTGTGTGTGTGTGTGTGTGTGTGTGTGTGTGTGTGTGTGTGTGTGTGTGTGTGTGTGTGTGTGTGTGTGTGTGTGTGTGTGTGTGTGTGTGTGTGTGTGTGTGTGTGTATGTGTGTGTGTGTGTGTGTGTGTGTGTGTGTGTGTGTGTGTGTGTGTGTGTGTGTGTGTGTGTGTGTTTGTGTGTGTGTGTGTGTGTGTGTGTGTGTGTGTGTGTGTGCGCGCGCGTGTGTGTATGTGTGTGTGTGTGTGTGTGTGTGTGTGTGTGTGTGTGTGTGTGTGTGTGTGTGTGTGTGTGTGTGTGTGTGTTTGAAAGATTTGAAAGGTTTATTAACTCTGTGGCCACTCCAAGCGGGGTATAAGAGTACACATTATAGTAATATATAAATAATACAGATAGCAGTTACATGGTAACATATAGGTATTACGAATTTTCTTTGAAATAACAAGTAATTTCCTTGACAAACTTAGCTAAATTTAACAGCATGGTCATGTTTCTCGTTCCAAATAATTCACCAATTTTTATTGCATTTACATTAGTATAGTAATATCTCTTAATGTACTTTTTCCTGCTATTTATAAAAATAGGGACATTGAAAAAATAATGATTTTCATCTCCTACATCATTAAGGTCGCACAATGAACAGATCCTGTCTTCTAAACTTATATTTCTATACCTACCACTTACAATAGGTAGTTTATGGTTACCACACTTAAACATACTAATTGCAACTGAGTGCTGCTTTGGGAGAGCTGATAAGTAATTCTGTAGTTTTACGTCCACTGTCATCATCCTATAATTAATACACGGTGGGTTGTTATGGATCTCTTCATACAATTTTTGTCTATAAATATCAGAAATCCTTAACTTAAAAGCCTGTTTAAACCAGTTACCACTTATATTAGATATATCATTATACAAATTTGACATTCCTTTGAATTGAATAACGTAATGACCTTATCAAGCCAGGATAATTTATATACATCCAGGTCATACACTGATTTAATAAATTCATACAAAATACTCGATATCTTACTGTCACTGCCATTTGCAATTGAGTAGCAAACATTTATAAGCCTGTTGTCAATTAATTGAGAGGGATTTGTAAAACCAGTTTCACCATACAACATGTAGGTCGGCGTTGACTTATTTAACTTCAATATCCTTTTTAAAAAAGAATTACAGGTTACAAGTAATTGTGGATTGCTTTCATAACCCCATACTTCACATCCATATAACATGATAGGTATAATAAGCTTATCATACAAGTCTAGACAAATATCAAATGGTAAACTATATTTAATAATATTTTGCAGTAAACTATAGGAAGCTCTCTTTACCAGTTTAATCTGTTTAGTTTTTGCTTTATGGAAAAAGGCAATTATAATTAAAAGTTGTACCTAAGTACACATAATCATCAACAACATGAATTGTATTATCACCGAACATAAATGTCTTGAATCTTCTAACTTTTCCCTTCGAAAAAATTACTACTTTAGTTTTGTCTGTATTCACCTGCACTGCCCATTTATTACAATATTCGTAAACAGTGTCTAAAGCACGTAGTAATTGCACCTCATTTTCAGCCAGAACAATTGTATCATCAGCATATAGTAAGCAATACAAATTGAAATACATTCCGATTTCTTGAGAAACCTTGTCTGAAATGTAGAATAAACCAGAAAACTTACTACTCATAAAATCTTTGAGATCATTAAGGTAAATTGAAAATAATAAAGGAGACAAGTTTTCACCCTGACGCACACCAACATTACAAGGAAAGTAGTCCGAATCCATACTGCCAACTCGTACATAAGATTTTGTGTAACTGTACAAACTGCGTACTACATCAAATATCTTACCATTTACATTTGTGGTAAGTTGCGTCCATAAGTATGACCTGTTCACAAGATCGAAAGCTTTTTTAAAATTTATAAAGGCACAAAACAATGTTCTCATGTGTAATATAAAAATGACTGAAGACATGCAAGGCAAATATATGATCCATTGTGCTATAGTGTTTTCTAAAACCAGCTTGCTCCTCTCCTAATAATTTATTAACAGACAGAAAGTCATAAATTCTTGAATTTAATAAAGAGGTAAACAACTTGCCCACACAACTAAGAAGTGTAATTCCTCTGTAGTTATTAACATTATTAATGTTACCCTTTTTCTTGTAGATAGGTTTTATTATGCCTATTGTCCAAGGAGCAGAAATAACTGAAGAATTCAATATAATGTTAAATAGAGTC
>JAXIVD010010235.1:0-10000 GCA_036785275.1 Cancer borealis
ATATATATTATATTATATATATATATATATATAATATATATATATATATATATACACATATATATATGTATATATATATATATATATATATATATATATATATATATATATATATATATATATATATACATATATATATATATATATATATATATATATATATATATATATATATGTATATATATATATATATATATATATATTATATATATATATATATATATATGTATATATATATATATATATATATATATATATATATATATATATATATATATATATATGTATATATATATATATATATATATATATATATGTATATATATATATATATATATGTATATATATATATATATATATATATATATATATATATATATATATATATATATATATATATATATATATATATATATATATATATATATATATATATATATATATATACATATATATATGTATATATATATATATATATATATATATATATATATATATATATATATATATATATATATATACATATATATTGTTAGGGTCACACCGTAACGGACACGGTTCTTATGCCCTAGTGCCGGGTGTCCACTTATGAACAACCCAGTCACAACCACGTTACGGGCGTGTACGAACTGTAGTGCTGATGTTTATACGTCCTTTTAACCCACCAAAGGACAAGGAAAGTCGACTATCCCGTAGGACTAGTCACTCCGAGGGCCACACGCCGGTGGCTGGACAATAGGCTTTAAACAAGAAGTGCCTGGTTAAGGAACCTATGCACTCTTAGCCCCCAAACACAGCACCTACAGCCACCCCGTTAACGTTAAGAGGTCGCCAGTTCTTTTAACCCTCCAAAGAACAAGGAATCTCCCAGTAGTAACCACCTTCTCCTCCTTACATTCTAAAGAGACTTACAGTGAGCACAAGATTACAGTGCCTAGACAAGGAGCTATCGCTCCAACCAGAATACCGCCCACAAGGTGTCTTTCCACCCACTTCTGGTTGAATAATAACTCCTCTCGACTCCAATAACACCCTGCAAAGTAGCCTCCCACGAGGGGACTCCGTACAGTGCGTTATTTGAGTCGTAATTAATCAACACTGAGACGGGATTACTCCTCGTCTGTGTTCTCAAACAAGAGGCCCCTGATGACAGGCTCTCTCACAATGAGAACAACGAAGACAACGCCGAAAAAACGCAGACAACGCCGACAAAACGCAGACAACGCCGACAACGCAGACAACGCCGACAAAACGCAGACAACGCCGAAACTACTTCCCCGAGACTGAACAGTCTGACAAAATTCTAGATGGAGTTCACTGCTAGTTAGGTGGTAATGATACTGTCACCACACTCGTCTCTGTGCTCTGGCTTGTAACCGTTTCCTCTACAGACAGGGCCCTGCTGTCTAGCTACACAAATATACCCCTTATCTAATAGGCCAAACAGATAACCCACTCCCTTAAATATGAGGAGGTTACAGGCAAAATAATGCCAATTAGTGGGGAGCTCAGAGCGCGAGGTGTTCTTGGTGATGACTAACGGCTAACTGACTCCTTACCTTCCACACAGTCTGCAGCTCCCCGAGCTGAGATGCCAAATCGCACCACCGGCGCGCCGTGTTTCTCACACACCGCGCCGCATCGAAATAGCCTAATAAAAATGCTCTCTTTCACAAAGTCATTGCTCCGCTCATAAGCAACTTAGAACAATGACAAACACACCAGAGGAAGCAGAAAGGAATTGTCTACAAGATAGGATACCTTGCAACACAAAGAAGAAAGAAGGAAAGTTAGGACAATTAGGAGAACGAAGAGAAGATAAAACATTTAACAAGCCTCGCCTTAATACGCGCTGGCAACTCATCTCTCTCTCTCTCTCTCCCGCCACGCCTGGCTCCTGGCTGGATAACACGTGGTCTCCAGACAGAAAGGCGTAACACACAGACATGTCACGTAGACACGTCCCCAACACTTCCCGTAGGGTGGGGCCCGCAACACGCCACAAAGGCATAACCCACAAACATAAAGAATGTAACTCTCTTCCATGTCCAGTCGCACCCAGCTGACACAAAGCACACTCCCACGCACATGGAAAGCACACACCCTCCACAACACCGTTCATGCCTCTCCAGTCGACACTACTATCACTGGCCGAACCCGCACAGTGTCATAGCCTCAGCGTGGCCTTCCTCCTTACCCGCCTAACATTCTTCCTTCTCGCTCTCAGGGAATCTTCATTCCTCTGTGGGGCTTGACTCCCATCTTCACTAGACGATGTTATGGTGACGGGCGGGGCCCGCAACAATATATATATATATATATATATATATATATATATATATATATATATATATATATATATATATATATATATATATATAAGATCGAGATACAAAATACTATAAATACGTAAAACTTACAAATACAGTATACAGGAAAAATAATTAATGTAAAGTGGCAGTGCAATAAAACAAAGTAAGTTAGTTGACACGCTGTTTATTACAAAATATTTGATATCAACAATTACAGTTTAAATATAGTTTAATAAAATTGATAATTGTAACAACAGATCTGAGAAACTTGAACCCAGCGGCTGCAGCACAAGTGTTCAATGTTACAGTGCATCACAGTTATCAATTGAAGGTTTGCAGCAGCCAGGTTTGTGACTTGAAGTGGTTTCAGTTGTTCTTTACGTGCAAGTCGACTGGAACCTAAGAAGCTTTGGTACCTTTCTACTTTGTTTTTGCTTTATCATCATTACAAGGTAAGGTGAAGTACTTCTGTGACGTCATATTAGTAACAATTTGGAATCCTGTTCCACCTCAGTGTTCCCCGAACACATCGTTCCACAGATGAATAAAACTGGCATCAACGTGTGAGTCTTTGTGTTCCCCTTTATCTTGCTGTGAATATCCTGCACTGTCATCAATAATCTCTGGGCTTTCATTCTCCTTCCCACAGTGTTCCGCGAACACTTTGTTCCACAGATGAATAAATCTGGCATCAACTTCCGCTGACTCGTGTGAGCCTTCGTGTTGTTCTTCATCTTGCTGTGAATATAATGCACTCGCGTGAATAATCTCGGGGCTTTCATTCGCCTTCCCAGTGTTCCACGAACAGTTTATTCCACAGCAGCGTATTGCTGTCTTCAACTTCTGTTGACTCGTATGAATCGTCGTTTTCCTCTTCATCTTGCTGTGAATATCCTGCACTATCATGAATAATGTTGGGTCTTTTATACTCCTTATTCTCACTGGGTTCCCCGAACACATCGTTCCACAGCTGCATAAAACTGGCATCAACGTGTGAGCCTTCGTGTTCCCCTTCATCTTGCTGTGAATATTCTGCACTATCATGAATAATGTTGGGTCTTTCATACTCCTTATTATCACAGTGTTCCCCGAACACATCGTTCCACAACTGCATAAAACTGGCATCAACGTGTGAGTCGTCGTGTTCCCCTTCATCTTGCTGTGAATATCCTGCACTGTCATGAATACTCTCTTTCATACTCCTTCTCACTTGTTCCGAATGGTAAGAAGCCGATCAGGGAAGAGAGATAGACGAAGAAAATATTCCTCAGATATGATATAAATGTTAAGGTAACAGTTTGGGGAGAGTCATACTCCCTTCCTTGGCTGGAGTGTTGGTCGCTTTCCACGCTTGAATTATGCTCGGTTGTCTGACCTGAATCGGAGTCGGAGTCGAGGTGCATCACAGGTTCAGGCTCAGTGGTTGTGTTGATAACCATTTCGATGGTTCCTTCAGCCTCGGGGACGCAGTTAGTGTTAATTTCCTCGTCCATGGCAGCCTCTGGAACATTGTTAGTCTGGCAGTCGTCCAAGGGCTTCGGGGATGTGGCCTCTTCACGCAGGCATTGTGAGCTGTGACTGAGAGGCAGCAGCCACTCCTTGGGATCAGGCCAAGGCCCACATTGTGCCTCCACCAGAAACTTTAACCTGTCCTTGGTGGGTTCATATTCTCCCAGCGGAAAGGTGCATAGCGGCGCTGGGTTTGAAACCCGTTTGTATCCTACTGGGTACACGGGAGGTGGAGGTGGGGTGGCGACGGGTGAGGTCTGCACCACCGACAGGAAGGCTTTTTCCACTTTCCCGCCTTGTACATCCTTAAAGGGCACTTTAATGACACTTTCGGCAGTGGCAGACACAAGGTCCCCCACTCTGACCTTGGCTCGCGTCCGAAGACTCTTTCCCGTGTACAGCCGAACTTCAAGTTTGCTGTTACGACCTTTCACACGAAACGTGGGCGCCTTTCCGCCAGGGAACCGCTGGATGAGCGTGATTTTTCCCTCCTTTCGAGTGGTATGGGTGCTGTCCTTTAGCGGCTCCATAGCCAAGGGTACATGCAGTAGTGGCGAGTGCCACCACCCCCTGTAAGATACAGTGAGCTTCGTAGGGGTGCGAGCGTCTTCCTTGTTGAACACAGCAACGCGAAGAATTTCTAGCCAGGCTTTTATGATTGATTATGTTGATTTATGACAACCTTCAAAACCGAGATGCCCAGAGTATTGAGGTAACTTGATTTTAACACACAAAACTAACTCCAACCTGGTGCTGGTCAGGGGAAGGAAGGGCCGTTTTTACAGTGGTTGGAGTTAGAAAATGGCAGTAAAGTGTGTGTGGTATTATGTGTGTGTTACTGCTTTGTTTCTTGATTTCATAAATTAGGTGCAAGTTTGGAGTAATTACATTGGTTTGGATCAATTATAATTACAATTACTCAATTTCCATATTTTCAAATTACAGCTATAATAACATCCTTACCATGGCCCTCAGTCTGTAACAGTGATGAAGCAATGGCCATGGCGGTGACCAGGCCTGCTCTAACAGTCAATAAGGAAGTAATTCTAAGTTCTAAGAGACTGACTTTAATTTGTTAAAGTCAACCATAGAAAGGTAGATAAATTGTTCTAACGATTACCGATGAATGGTAGTGATAACACAGACATAAAGTTAAAGTTAAAGTTGCATGGATTTCAGTTCCGGTATCCATCAATGAAGATGCTCTCCAGAACGTCAGCCAGGCAAGCCCAACCCCCCACTGTGGTGCCCGACCACAGCAGTTCCTCCCCAGTAAACAGCTTAAGCATCACAAGCCCGGGTGGGGACTTGATCTGCTGACCAAGCGAATGCAAGACCAGCACGCTACCACTGTACTAGCCAGGAGGCATAACATATTGAGTTATAAGTAGAGTTGAGGGACTGCATGAAGAGCAAGAGAAAGGCAGTGACTTTGAAAATAAACTGAAAATTAAAATAAAACAGCAACATGGTGGTAGACTTTAAGATATTAAAGATAGTCAGTTAAGAAAAGATAAATTATATGAGTTTATTGCTTGAGAATTTTCTTGATGAAAATAATTTCATAAGTTTTAGAAAGGAAATAAATCAATCTATCTATCTATAATTTCTGACATCTCGTTCCCTCAGGAAACGTTCCCCAATGGGATGGTCACTGTAGAAGAGCCTCCATCTCTCCCTATCCAAACACTCTCTCCTTGTTAGTTCAATCCTTCCCCCCCTATCAGTAACTTTCATGCACTTTCTCTTTACCCTACCCTTCCATCTTACAACTAGCCTTCCTCTTGAGCTCATAGGCCCCTCAATATCACTCACATACACTTTCTTCATAAATTAACTTTTCATTTCTCTCAATATGACTAAACTACCTTAAAAAAATTCATTTCACACATTCCACTACACCACACTTCAATCCATTTGCACAAGATCCCATAAACCACTCCAAATGGCTTTTTGATTGATTAGAGATGTTATTCTTTGGGATAGAATGAATGTAAGCACAGGAATATTTGTACTTCTATCTCGACTAAGAAAGGAAAATGGATAATCTGAGATGGAAAAGTTAAATTAAGCAGGGCATAAAGTTTTAGTACATGAATACGATTTTAATCCATCTTATGAATCCACCCATATATCTACATATAACCACTGTGAAATCACATACATATCTCATTCACACATCAATCATAAGACTATCCTTTAATTATCTGTTGTCATAGAATGCCTTCATCTCATCAAGCAGATGCCTATCCACTCCACAGATCATATACACATGCTACGGCAGTTTTCTATCAACCTTTTCATATGTATTCTCCAGCCTCATAAAAACAGCATACAGTTTTCTATCTTTCTATGGATAATCTTCGACTATTTTCACCATAGCAAAAATCTGATCCACACATCCTCTATCCTTTCTAAATTCCCTCTGTTTTGTGCTAACATTTCTTCCAGTTCTCTTTCAACCTATCAAAATCTTTCCATATACCGTACTTGGCATGGTGAGTGAACTAATCCTTTGTAACTATTACTAATGTACAATTACAGTTTTCCACCAATATTCTGCCAAACTATCTTCCTTTGAAGCTAGATTACCAATCCAAAGCAATCCTTTCACAACTGCTTCTTCGCCACACATCTAAGCATCTCTTGCAATGCCACCAATGCATGAAGCCTGCCTAACTTCAGCTTCCCAAATGCTTTTTCTATCTCATTCTTCTTTATTTGACTCTGCAGACAGTTACCAATTTGATTTATATTCCTAAACTTGACACTACTGTTCATTGACTTCCTCACTACTCCAACAAGCATTCCATCCTCCTTCCTCATTTTTCCAGCACCATTCTCTCCTTTCCCCTTTTCTCTTTTAACCTCTTTCCAAAAGAAGCTTCTCATTTATTGGAAGTTCACAATTAACATTCTATTAATCATCAAATAGCCCCTCCATATTTCTGTTGAGCTTTAATATATCTATCTATCTATCCATACGTCTACCCTTCTATTTATTCTAACATCTGTTCCTTGAAACTCCCTCATGACATGGATTTGAAGTCATCAGTGATGTGAAGATTGAGTTTATTTGACTCTGTGTAATGAATGGATGATAATTATGAGTGACACATGTTAAACATTTTAAAGTTGAAGGTAGAGTGCCACTGTGTGAATGACGGTAGGCATGGGATGAGGTACTAAGGAAGGACCTAGAAACCAAAGTACTTGTCCGACAAAGTGTACATAACCATGTAACTTGACAAGCTGCCTTCAGGCCACAATGGTTGATTAACTCATGTGAATGTAGAAGAAAGATTCAGAGGGAATACAAGGTATAATAAAAATGAAAATGTGCTAAAGATCAAGGAAGCAAGATGCAAGATTTGGGGAGTAATGATGAGTAATGATATGTTGCTTAGGTAAAGGGGGATTAAAATTAACCAAGACTGAGTAAACTATAATTAAACTGATAAGTGTGAATGATTGAATGGGATGAATGAGATTACATCAAGTTTGCATGAGAAAGTGGTAAAGTGAAATGGTTGGTTATGTTATTCAATGTATGTTGGGAAAAGGTGACAATATTTTTTTTAATCAAATATATATGTATGCACACCGTGCTACTAAGTAAGGGAATAAATTGAGGGATAATTTCCAGTTTCATCCAACCAACGATTTTCTGATGCGCATTATGTTTTTTCTGGCGATACATGTAGTGCTTAGGTTAGGTTAGAATAACATAACACATCAGAAAATCGTTGGTTGTGTGAAACTGGAAATTTACCAAAATAAGCTGTGCTAACTTGGAGAATTAATAAGTTCCAATCCAAGATATAATTGATAAATACTTATAAACCATTCATGAAGATGTAATGTTAGGGCACACAGACTCTCCTCACACAAGGCCAACACACACACACACACAAAAAAAAAAAAAAAAAGGATATTATAGAGATAAGGTTAGCCTACTAATTTGGAGGCACGGACTATTATACTTTAAACAAGATTCCCGAAGTTGATATATAATGCATATTCTGCAACCTTAATTCTATCTGACATGTAAGTATTAACCTCGGGAGAAGACGCTAATGTTAACTCATGTTATTCTCCCAAAAAACTACAGAGTAATGTACAAAACAAAACAATGGAACTTAAATTACCCACAATGAAGAGGTCTATCTATGTAATGATGATCGACCTTGTGATAGCCCACTACTACAATACTACTACTCTACTGACATCATCGTTCATGAATAAGTATATCCATGAAAATAAATTATATTATTTTACATCTTCACCATAATGCTCTAGAGAATTCAGGTTTATGTTTCTGCATTACATGATTCATTTTCAGGTTTTCTTTCATTACATTTCCGTCGCAAATTGTTAGTTTATGAGATATTCAATGTTTTCTGAGACCCTCTCTTCGAAAAATAAAGTTTAGTTTGGTTTTAAACAAGGTTCTGTTATTTGTCAATATAGGCTAAGGTTTGGCTAATATAGAAGCTATCAAATGTTTTTTATGACCAAAAGCAGGGAGTTGGACGCGATGCAAAGGCATTGAGGCAAGACGCAGACATAAACAAACGCCATTATGGTGAAGATGTACACTATAATTTTACCAATTAAACTTACTTGTGGATACGCCGAGGAGCACCAATCACTAGACATTGCTTAATTCAAATGTTTTATTCAAGATTATATCACAATCCTCAAGTGCTGCTACAACAGATTGGTGGTTAGTTGCCAGCCTCGAGGCGAGCTGCTGCTGCTGTCTCCCAGTGTTATCACGTGTGTAGAATATATCCGGGTCAACATACGTTTTCTTTTTATTTACTTTACAATTTATCTGTACATGTATGGGATTATTATATTGACATAATGGAGTTAAACTCTTGTCTATCAAATGCATTAGGAATAGGATATAAACTAAATCAGAGTGATGAGTGAGAATTGACATATGAACATTCTGGCCGAACGAACAATACAATTATTACTTCGCACGCAATATTCTGAATGCACTTGCAAGAACACTTTATACTGTCCAGTCACTACAAATATAAACTCAACCATTCCTATCGTTTCTTCATCACATGGTCACAGTTTTTGGTGTGATAAAACGAGAAACAAGGGAAAATTTCAGAACCACACGTATCCAATGTTGTTGTATATACCACCTCTCACTCATAACTATGGTCTAACTACTCCATTTCTATCCTAATGCGATTCACAAACAACAGAACAACGCTACTATGTCAATATGATCCCATACTAGTACTGATGATACGGAGATTCAATTAAAAGATACTTGGTGGGAAATATTTTACGATTCAGCACAACACAGCCGCTTAACTTGGTTGTCTGGACGCAGCTCGCTGCCAGAGGTTTGAGGCGACTAATTATTTCACCTTTTAAGTTAAACATTTCACAATGCATTCTAGACACCCATATATCAGTCAGAAGGGCACTTTATTGGAGAAAATTCTGACTGTCATAAGGAGAGCATTGATGGCTCACCACATTGTCTAAATCTTAACAAGGAAATAAGCAATAGCTATTATAGTTGCAGATCTTTGTAGAAATGTATATAAAAGAACGCCACAAAATTAAATACCCAAGAAGATTTGCGATCATTCATACAAACACTTATAGAAACACATTTACATAAATAAGAAGTAACTTATAAACAAATAAGCTACATTCGAATAAATTCCAAGACATGTTTCCTACATTACTTCTTACTTTTCTCACTTAGGAAAGAGCACAAGCATATTCACATATTCAAAGCTGGACCAGTAGTGTACTTATAACTAGCCATTCCTAGCTTGCCTCGCTCCGTCCATGAAGTACGAAGCAGTGTCAATACCCCAGGAATGAAGCTTGATAATGTCACTGTGAGGTTTTTCAACGGTTACTACTATACAGCCTCAAGGTAATCTGAAGTAACAAGCGCCATCTATAAGCGCCATATAGACATGCACATATTAAGTATGACGCTTCGATCCTGCAATAACGCGGTGAGACTCGGCTTGAAGGGACTCGCTGATTCGTTGCAACTGCTGGAATTACTCAGTCGCTTTTAATGTTCATTGCCTTTTTGGTTGGTTGGTTGGATGTCTATTGTGTCCCCATCTAGGGGACACACGGGCTATTTAGAGCCCGTCAGTTGCCTTTTTGACCAAATCTATGTG
>JAXIVD010010236.1:2500-5000 GCA_036785275.1 Cancer borealis
CATGGGGTAGTACTCTGCTTCCCTCCTTCCCTTCCTCCATGTCCCTTCTTCCCTCCTTCCCTTCCCTGTAACTCCCTAATGGCCGGCCTTCAAAGAATCTTTTGTGTCGAGAAGAAATGTTTCGTCTTTTTCCAGTTATATATTAAAAAGACTTCACTTATTTCTTTCCAGACTATGTATGTATATTGAAGTGAGTTTTGCTTCATGAATAATTGTTACATAAAGTTACAGATGTTATAATACAAAAATTAGAACATTACACAAGTTTCTTTTGGATAATGTTACGAGGTGGTTGCAATGGATTTGTTTTGTTTCATTGTTTCATTTTTTTTTTTTTTTGCTTCATCCGGTTTAGTAGACTTTGCACTTTGGCCGAACAAGGGACGCAAAACACCCTGCCTTGAAAACAATTGAGCTTCCCCTCCATAACCCCCCACACCCACACCTCCGAGGCCAACGTCGGTGAGGCACCATTGATCCTTGCTATTCTCGGCTCACTGCCCGATAGCTAATTGTAAATAATTAGATGATATTCACTCCATTTTTCGCTCCCCTTGTGCGTCGATTCTTATATAATTCCACATTTTCTTACATATTTCCCCTATTCCTTTCCGTGTGTTCGTGGTTACGGGTTATAACTAGAATGTCTTTGTGGGTGTGTGGCGATGTTGGGGTCATGGCCGGGCTGGGGCAGGCGGTGCACAGGCTACCAAGTTCCTCATGCTGCCATACCTGCCGGCCTGTAAGCGGACACCTGCTGAATCTTGATAAAGGCAGACTGTTGTAACATGAATATCACAGTTAGTCATGAAACCAGCGCTACATCGTCTGTATTAATCTTTATCCGCCGCTAAGACACAAGGATAAGCGTGAAGTAGTAGACTGTAGAGCAGTGGTGCCAAACTTTTTCTGATTGAGTACCACTTGAAGATTCCGTACCATCGCCGCGTACCACCTGCTGTCAGAAAAACATATTTCAATCAGATATCAATTTATTAATAATTAAAACACACATAAAACGGCTATTTTTGTCAAGAAATAAAGGCAACACATTAAGAATAAACCTATTGTTTCACCTTTCCTTTAAAGCAGTGGTTCTTAATCTTCATGGAGGTACTGAACCCTGGCAGCTTCATCAGTGCATTCACCGAACCTTTCGTGACGTCACCAATAATACGAGCGGGTTACTAATAACCACATTTAGGCATTCACTGTTATCCAAATAGTACGGAATCTGACGCACCTTGATAAATGTTACTAAAGAAAGAATATGTTTTGAAATGTGTGTGGATGAATGTTTTTATCTTTTGTTTTTACCCCTGAGACTGACTCAACGAATCCCTGGGGTTCGATCGAACCCAGGTTAAGATCCACTGCTTTAAAAAGTAAAAAAAATTGTGTCTGTGGCTTCACGTAGCTACCACCTGTAAGGCCCTCGTGTACCACTAGTGGTACGCCTACCACAGTTTGAGAACCACTGCTGTACAGCATTGATTTCGTTCTAATTTTGCGACTGGTTTCGAAAGTTTATACAGACGGAGTTTTTAGTCAAAGTAGACGGCATGGCAGGGTAGCGTGTGCCTCTCAGCTTTACTCCTACGGTGTTGCAGGTTCAGGCTTCGTTATTCATTTCTATGTATCAGTCCACATACACCTACATTCACTGCACTGCTCTCTCACCTGCATTACATGAAATAAAAATGCTGGTGTATTGTCTTTGTGTGTGTGTGTGTGTGTGTGTGTGTGTGTGTGTGTGTGTGTGTGTGTGTGTCTGTGTCTGTGTCTGTGTCTGTGTCTGTGTCTGTGTGTGTGTGTGTGTGTGTGTGTGTGTGTGTGTGTGTGTGTGTGTGTGTGTGTGTGTGTGTGTGTGTGTGTGTGTGCACTTACCCTTCCTATGAATACTCGTTCTCTCCTCTATGTATACACCCTTAAATCTAATCCTTTGTTCACCGAGTATGTATACTTATGTAATAGTACGCTTGTGTTTCTGTATGTGTGTGTAACCTTGGTGTTCCTTCTAGCTTGACGCCATCCTCGGGGAGCTGGGAACACCTCGAGATACGGACAGTCAACTCTTGGACCGCTCCCTCGAGGACGACCATGACCTCAACAGGGACGACGCCAGCGAGGACGACATTCCAGACTACGACAATGACCTCGACGACTTCTCCGAGGAGCAGATGTACAGCGGCCACAGGGTGAGTGTTGATTGGTGGAGGATTAGAAGGGTTGAGTGAAAGAGTGACTGGAAGGAATGGTAGACATGAAAGGAGAGATTAAGAGTGATGATTTACTGGATTAGGATTGGAAGGTTATTTGTTCGATTTTTTGGATGGATTAGGATTGGGTGAGATGAATGATTGGTGAGAGTGAGAGGCATAGAAGGAGAAAATAAAAGTACTGATTTACATAACTAAAGTGCTAATTGGTATGTGTGATAAGGCGAGGTATTGATTGGGTTGTGTGTCGAGGACAAAAAAAACTGATTGGGAGAGATTGG
>JAXIVD010010237.1:0-2500 GCA_036785275.1 Cancer borealis
GTACGACGCGTGTTTCATCTCCCTACTCTGCCACACACGGGAGGGAGGGAGGGAGAGGAGGAGGAAGGAGGAAGGGAGAAGGGGAAGGAGGGAGAGAGGGAAGGAGGGAGAGAGAGAGAGAGAGAGACTCGCTGGAATACACTGGTGCCGGTCTGAATAGCGTGTTATAAAGATCCATTTCCTCAGCACTCTCCGCGACCTGAAAGCCACACATTCACACTGGCTTGAAAAATTTGTTCTTCATTATCATTAGTCTTCATGCAATACCGAGTCTTTTTTTTTAATGTTGCGTAGACTAAGTACATACACAAGGCTTTCATTGCTGACTTTTTTGGAAAATGATGCAAAAAAAATACTCGATTGTCTTAAGTGGTTAATTCTTGTCTTATAATATGATTAGTTACGTCGATTAACCTCAATTTGTCAAATTAGAAAAAACAGGAAGATAATATAAAAACGTCGAATCATGCGGTACAATTAGGAAAAAAATATACTTAATAATATACAGAACAAACATAATTGTATACCATCCATCTCCCTCAGGCTAACTTGATTCGAAGTCAATATACTCAAACCAACACTATTGTATCTTTAAAAATTCATTCATAGTTTAAGTTACTGTAACACAACATTGCACACCACAGTATATATAATTGTATAAAAGAAATTTCTAACACCGAAGTTCCAAGACTCAGCATCTGGGTGGTATCTATCTATTTAGAATGCATCTCCTCCTCCTCCTCCTCCTCCTCCTCCTCCTCCTCCTCCTCCTCCTCCTCCTCCTCCTTATCCAATTACTAACGTCACCACTGATCCTAATGCTAATGACGCTACTGATCCGAATATTAAAGTTTGTTATGTAAATGCTCGCAGCATCAGAAATAAATTAACTGATCTTGAAGCTCTCGCCGCAATGGATCAGTACCATATCATAGGAGTCACAGAATCATGGTTAGACACGTCGAACAGAGATTACATTGCAGAATTTCAGTTATCCGGTTATACAATTTTTAGCTGTGAAAGAGAAAACAAAATTGGCGGTGGTGTAATCCTATATATTCACAGCTCGCTCCATCCGATCTCCCTTAAAACAGAACCCATCAACGGAGTGGACACAGTTTTCATCGAATTAAAGAGTAACTCGAGCAGAAAAATACTTGGATTGATTTACAGACCACCAGGAAGACCCGCTGAAATTGACCGTTTGCTTTTCGAATCAATCTCCGAAACAATTAGTCAATGTGAAACAATCATTATGGGCGATTTTAACTTGCCAGTAACGAGATGGGGAAATCCGTTAAGATCACATGCAGGACACGACCTGTACACGAATTTATTAGAGAGCGAATTACATCAACACGTTCATGAACCGACGCGCGACTTAAATACCCTTGACCTCATTCTTTCAACAAGCGAAGAGATAGTCAGCAACGTAAATGTTGGCCCAGTTTTCAGCTCAAGCGACCATCGGATAATTACGTTCAACTTGAAAATGAAGGAAATAAAAGTAAATGACAGTAAGGAGAGGGTACCAAATTATCAAAGGGCAAATTTCACCAGAATGCGGACAATTCTAGAAGACACTGACTGGAGTGAACTGTTGTCAGAGTCAGAATCAGATATTGATAGGTCATGGGAGGCCTTTACCACAAAGCTGAACGAAGCTATTAGAGTATGTGTACCGTATCGTTACAGACGTTCAGCAAGGAAGAATAAACCAAAATGGTGGAACGATGAGATAAAAAACAGCCTCTCTCTCAAAAAACACGCGTACGATAAGTATATATCAACAAAAAACCAAGATGACAAAGTTGAGTTTGACAGAGTTCGTCGCGAAACTAAGAGACTAATAAAGCGCAGCAAGAATAACCTTGAAGAATATATAGCGCAATCATGTAAATCTAATCCTAAAGAATTTTATAGTTTTGTTAAGAGTAAAAAAGCCCTTACCTGTAATATCGGTCCACTTACTAAAGGACAAGGAAATCACACAAACGACGAAAATGAAATGGCTACAATCCTAAACAACTTTTTTGCATCCGTATTTACAGAAGAGGATTGTTCATCGTTTCAACCACTCGAGACTAGAAGAACCGAAAACTTCTTAAATGATTTACTCATCGTAGAAAATGACGTTGAACAAAAAATCGATAAGATAAAAACTAATAAAACCCCTGGACCAGATAAAATTTCCCCGAAAATCTTGAAAGAGGTCAAGCATCAGATCAGTAAACCGCTTGCAATCATATTCAATAAATCCTTAAGGATTGGTAAAGTTCCATCAGATTGGAAACGTGCTAATGTAACCCCAATCTTCAAATAGGGAGACAAGTCACAACCCGGAAATTATAGGCCAATCAGTCTGACGTCAGTAGTATGTAAATTAATGGAGACAATCATTCGTGACAATATGGTGAAATTCCTTGAAGACAACGATATAATTAAACCCTCACAACATGGTTTCCGTAATAAACGTTCATGTCTAACTAACTTATTAGAC
>JAXIVD010010239.1:5000-10000 GCA_036785275.1 Cancer borealis
GTCTACTTCACTCTTTCCCACCACACGTCTTAAGCTGCTTCTATTTTCTTCAGCTTCATTTTAACTGCTTTTTTTCTTTAAGTGTGGCGTCGTCGGAATTAAAGTGTCAGAAATAATTAGAAAAGACAGCTTCTAGCGTATTAGCTTTGTTTATCTGGCGACTCTGTGAGGATCTCTGCCATACAACCTTGACGTTGAAAGTGTGTTGTACCTTCATCTAGATTATTATTATCATTATTAGTATTACTATTATCATAGATTACACTGAGGAGAAGTTAATATGAAAAAAAAACTGGTATTATGACTAAGTATATTCAATTCCTTTGGCGCTAATATATATATATATATATATATATATATTTTTTATAAATCCTGTGAGAAAAAACAGGAAGGAGGAAAGGACGGTACTTTTTAAGGATGGTGTGTGTGTGTGTGTGTGTGTGTGTGTGTGTGTGTGTGTGTGTGTGTGTGTGTGTGTGTGTGTGTGTGTGTGTGTGTGTGTGTGTGTGTGTGTGTGTGTGTTTAAAGGCTTACCAAGAAGAGGTTGAAGCCTTTAGTGAAGTGACATATGACGTCATCAACTAAACAACATCAACAAGGCTTCTTTTCCCTTCTCCCCACGTGTTACTGTAAACAAATTCGTCTCAAGCTTCAACTAACACTTACACATCACCATAACCTGCAGTGTCAGAGTGAAGATGAACGATAATAATGAATTTTTTAGAGTATTAGCAGCAAAAAGAAAATGATAACCAAAAATTGAATATAACCTGGTGATTCCTCATAATACTTTGCGTCTTTCCATAACAAGTAACTTTTTTTCCCCCTAAGCTTGCGTCTCCCTTTTCATCATCTTCATAACAAAGCCGAACGGGATGCTAGCGTTACCCTTAGATACATATGACATAACAAATACAAAGGAAGAGCAGACAGCAACAGATCTACTGAACCTGACGAGACTGTCCGTGTAGCTACAGTACTGCTGAATATCTATTTATTGTGTGCGTGTTTTTGTGTCCATCCTGCCTCAATTTGGCTATTCCACCACTTTGGTTTATTATTATTTTTAAGTGGACGACTCTTACAAACTGGAATGCATAATTAAACGGCTCCATTTAAGATGTTCCAAAAAATTTCCCACGATTTATTTATATCGGTTTCGTTCTCTACTATGCTCCAATTGGTATCTGCCAAAATCTTTCTCACGTTTTTCAGTTACCTCTGCGATATATGACGATAAGTCCTTCGTTTACGTTATCTTTGTAAACTTCGAGGTCTATATTAAAAGAGACAATTCTATGGTCGCTGGTGCTGAATTCTGGGCCCGTATTAACGTTACTTACTAGACCGTCGTTTTTTGAAAATATAAGGTCTAGTATATTGTCATCTCTCGTGGGTTTGTTTACGTGCTGACTTAAGCCACTCTCTAACAAATTATTATATAAGTCGTGACTCATATGAAATTTAAGAGAATTTCCCCATGAAGTTACAGGAAGATTAGTCTCCAAAAAATACGCTTTCAAATGATTTAGTTACTTCAATTATCTGATCGAATAATTTTATATCGTTATTATTATTATTATTATGTGCTGGTGATCTATAAATGCGTCCAATAATAATTTTCTTAGAATGTTTTTTAAGTTGTAAACAAAAAATACGCTTTCAAATGATTTAGTTACTTCAATTATCTGATCGAATAATTTTATATCGTTATTATTATTATTATGTGCTGGTGATCTATAAATGCGTCCAATAATAATTTTCTTAGAATGTTTTTTAAGTTGTAAACATAAAATATCTACATTATCTATATATATTTTTTTAGTTTGCAGGATTGTAGGGTTAAGATTGGCTTTCACGTAAAACAAAACACCACTTATCACGTAAAGGAATAACACGGATGACATAGCACATACAAAGCCATGTGTTACCTTCCTTTACCCGGCACAATATTTTGGTTCAGTTAATGGCGCTGTGGTGTTTGTGTGAAGAGTTTCTATGTGTTATTTTCGGTGTCGTTTCTTTTATTGTGACGATCCAGTGGTTAAGGATGTCTCGGCTTGGTGGTCTGGAATACAGTTCTTGGTACCAGATTGTTGTCGTATACAATATGAACTTTTCCTGTCGTATATTAACCACTTCTCGCTGTATATCTTCCCATCTTTTACCTTTTATATGTACCTTGAGGGTTTAAATAAGTAAGTGACACATTTCTTTAAACTAATTATTAAGTTACGTAGGTCATAAATAAAAAATAAAAATACATGTCGTGAGTCGACACACAAAGTTGTGTTGTACAGTGGATAAACAGAGATAAACAGAGAGGGTCAGAGGGTGCCAGGGGGACCCCTTAGCCATAAACCAGATGTTGGGCACGGAGGGGAGAAAGAGAAAGTTTCAAGTGTCTTTGACGAACGGTGAGGAAAGGCACAAGGGAAAAGTCGGTTGAGTGCCAGCCGTTGTAGAACTAAACTTTATGGAATCGAAAGAGACAGAACTTTATGAAAATTGTTTAAGAGACATAGCCTTACATTTTAAAAGTTAGGAACTCACAGTCGCTGTGACTGGAGAAAATAGGTAACTGCCAAGATTTTGAAAATCAGAGAGACTGCATTAGAGGCAGATAGACTCTGGCTCATCCCTGAGGAGGTTCACCCAACTCAGCTCCCAATGGGGCTGGGATATTGGGGTAAGTGGAAGCTCTCTTCTAATGCAGTCTTAAAAGCTGCCGTAGGATGTTAGTGTTAGGATTTGATTTTATGTAGGATTTGTACTTTATTATGTGTTGCTCCGTGATTACTTTAAAATGTATTGCTCCGTGTTTACTTTAAAATGTATTGCTCCGTGATTATTTTTATTATGTGTGGCTCCATGATTATGAATATTTTTATAAGCTCCTAGAAGAATTACTTATGTGCTTGATTATGTATGTGTCAAAGTAAGAAGGAAGGATGATGTTACTATACAACAGAAGGAGCAAGGAAAGAAATTAGAAGACTTACTCGTGCTTGATTATGTATGTGTCAAAGCAAGAAGATAGGATGATCTTATTATATGACAGAAGGAGCAAGGAAAGAAATTAGAAGAGCTACTTATGTGCTTCATTATGTATGTGTCAAAGTAAGAAGGAAGGATGATGTTACTATACAACAGAAGGAGCAAGGAAAGAAATTAGAAGAATTACTTGTGCTTGATTATGTATGTGTCAAAGCAAGAAGATAGGATGATCTTAATATATGACAAAAGATGCAAGGGAAGAATATTTGTTAATTAAAATTATAGAAAACGGAAAGATTTTTAATGACAATCATTTTAGAAGTTAGTGTTCTGTAACCCCGTGACCAAAGTATAAGTTGATTAACAGAACACGAAAACGTTGCAATAACGAGCAACGAAATACATAAAAAAAAACTTATTTAAATCAACATAATAAAAAAAATAGTCTAAATCCATCAATCACTTATTAAAACAAGATCATTTCAAGATTATTTACAAAAACGAGAAATATCCTGCAGGGAAGCTAATGGGCGTGTTAAAGGAAGTGTCAATTAGCAAGCAATCCATCAAGCTAAACCTAACATTTCTACCTCGTTCCTGAGTGACACTAAACAAACCTGAATCACAAAAAGTCGCCGCCCACACTTTTCCCCTATAGTTTCCTGCCGCCCACACCTCTCTATAGTTTCCTGCCGCCCACACTTTCTCTCTATAGTTTCCTGCCGCCCACACCTTCTCTCTATAGTTTCCTGCCGTCCACACCTTCTCTCTATAGTTTCCTGCCGCCCACACCTTCTCTCTATAGTTTCCTGCCGCCCACACCTTCCCTCTATAGTTTCCTGCCGCCCACACCTTCCCTCTATAGTTTCCTGCCGCCCGCACCTTCTCTCTATAGTTTCCTGCCGCCCACACCTTCTCTCTATAGTTTCCTGCCGCCCACACCTTCCCTCTATAGTTTCCTGCCGCCCACACCTTCTCTCTATAGTTTCCTGCCGTTCACACCTTCTCTCTATAGTTTCCTGCCGCCCACACCTTCTCTCTATAGTTTCCTGCCGCCCACACCTTCTCTCTATAGTTTCCTGCCGCCCACACCTTCCCTCTATAGTTTCCTGCCGCCCACACCTTCCCTCTATATTTTCCTGCCGCCCACACCTTCTCTCTATAGTTTCCTACCGTTCACACCTTCTCTCTATAGTTTCCTGCCGCCCACACCTTCTCTCTATAGTTTCCTGCCGCCCACACCTTCCCTCTATATTTTCCTGCCGCCCACACCTTCTCTCTATAGTTTCCTGCCGTTCACACCTTCTCTCTATAGTTTCCTGCCGCCCACACCTTCTCTCTATAGTTTTCTGCCACCCACACCTTCTCTCTATAGTTTCCTGCCGCCCACACCTTCTCTCTATAGTTTTCTGCCACCCACACCTTCTCTCTATAGTTTCCTGCCGCCCACACCTTCTCTCTATAGTTTCCTGCCACCCACACCTTCCCCCTATAAAGTGATACATGATACTCGATTTACAATTTAAAACAGTTTCAGTCCAAAGCAAATACAGAATAACTAATATATTTTATGTACTGGTTTTTAGGTTATAGATTAATTTTCTTTGACTGGCAAGAAACCTTTGTATTATATTAATTAAACCACAGATTTTTATGTTTCTCGTCCTTGATGAACACGGAAAAATGAGCAAAAATCAAACATTTACGTAAAGTTGAACTACAAGATATTACTCGTCTTTCCGTCCTGCACAAGTCCTAGATTAGTATTATAATATACTATAGTATATTATAATACTAATCTAGGACTTGTGCAGGACAGACAGACATACACGTCACGCTGTGTATACTCATGTTGTATACAACATGAGTATACACAGCGTGACGTGTCTGTCTGTCTCTGTGATGCATTGCCTTGACGTTAAGCACATAAGGCCTACAATGACGTCAGAAACCTTAACCTTCACACCTTTACAGACAAACAAGATCATTTGACCATTATCTTA
>JAXIVD010010240.1:0-7500 GCA_036785275.1 Cancer borealis
CGGAGTTAATTTTCTTGTGATACTAAATTATTGAAAATGTTGTTTATTATATGTATGTACGTCTGTGTGTTTGTAGTCTCTATCTATATACATGTAAATATAAAAAATGTCCTAATACACACACAAACACACATACAAGTTTGGTGATAGAACTACAAGTCCATACCAAAGGGAAATTCTCAGGAAATGTTTCGAAAAAGATGAAGGAAAAGCATTCTAAAAACATGACTTCATGAAGATGCAGCTGATCCCTTCGTCCCCCGTGTGTCGTGAGGAGGATTACATACCATTCCAGTACGATCTGATCCTCTGGCTTTATGCTCTCATGGGAAAATAAAGACATGCATTGCTGCCTTTGTCTAATTAATGTTATTGAAACTAAATATTCAAGACGCCATGTATTGCTGTAATCTAGATGTACATTATTTTCATGGCTTTTGTTTCATGAAATAATCGTTGTAGTAGGAATAGAATCTGTAAATGTAGACGTTGTTGTTGTTGTTGTTGTTGTTGTTGTTATTGTTGTTGTTGTTGTTGTACTAGTAATCCC
Source organism: Cancer borealis (assembly GCA_036785275.1). Classification (NCBI taxonomy): domain Eukaryota; kingdom Metazoa; phylum Arthropoda; class Malacostraca; order Decapoda; family Cancridae; genus Cancer; species Cancer borealis. The sequence continues at coordinate 551 of JAXIVD010010240.1, forward strand.
AGTAGTTGTTATAAAGGCAGATGTACGGAACAGCTACTTTCTGCATTCGACAGGTGGGTGATGCGTCTCCTCTTGTTGGGATGAAAAGTAGGTAACGAAGTTTAAGTATTGATAATGTTCTTCAGTTGTTTTTGTCTTCTCTATGTCTCTTTCTCTTTATGTATTTGTCACTCCTTTTATTCAACCATATTTTTTCTTTGTAGGTAGGTCGGATACTTAACATTGATTCCTCCGTCCTTTCTTCGTCCTTTCTTGTTTATGTTTTTTTTTTTATATAGTACTCGTCTCAGTGCCTTTTGTACATTTTCCATTCTGTCTGTCTTTTTCCATTGTCTGTTTCATCTCCAAATGACACCAAACAGGTAATTCTATCCCATTCCACACTCACACACAATCACACTCATTAAATAAACTATTACACAATTATTCTAGTAATGTGTTTGTCTGCCTGTCTGCCTGCCTGCCTGCCTGCCTGCCTGCCTGCCTGCCTGCCTGCCTGCCTGCCTGCCTGCCTGCCTGCCTGCCTGTCTGCCTCCCTGCCTGCCTGCCTGCTCGCCTGCCTGCCTGCCTGCCTGCCTGCCTGCCTGCCTGCCTGCCTGCCTGCCTGCCTGCCTGCCTGCCTGCCTGTCTGCCTGCCTGCCTGCCTGCCTACCTGCCTGCCTGCCTCCCTGCCTGCCTGCCTGCTCGCCTGCCTGCCTGCCTGCCTGCCTGCCTGCCTGCCTGCCTGCCTGCCTGCCTGCCTGCCTGTCTGCCTGCCTGCCTGCCTGCCTGCCTGCCTGCCTGTCTTTGAAACATTAACAGTATCAAAAGCCAAACCCTAAAATTAATCAGCTTACAAAATCCTGCTTCTCTTTAAACTTTCTATGTTTTTAAAGCTAATTATTGAGGCTGTGAGAGAGAGAGAGAGAGAGAGAGAGAGAGAGAGAGAGAGAGAGAGAGAGAGAGAGAGAGAGAGAGAGAGAGAGAGAGAGAGAGAGAGAGAGAGAGAGAAGTATATACCACGTAAATTCCTGTTCACATTATTCAGTGTTTCCTCCCTCTTACTTCCAACCCTTCCAGCGTCCACCACCACTCCACTCCTATTAACTGATACCTAACTTAGTTTCTCCCTCCTCCTCGTCCTCCTCTTCCTCTTCCTCCTCTTCCTCTTCCTCTTCCTCCTCCTCCTCCTCCTCCTCTTGCCTTAACCTTCTGTTTGTGTTGGATAGAAGCTCTCTCCCATTTATTCCCTCAACATCTCTTAAACATCTTTCCTTGTGATGACATAATAATTACACTACGAGTTACAAAAACATTATATACAGGATTGAAGTTATATTTACTAACTTATTTTGAGTTTGCAGTCTTAGAAGTTAATTATAAGGCACATGTAATATTGTTTGTTTTGATTTGTCTAGGATGGTTTCCACAAATTGTTTTCTATTACTAGAAAAAAAGTATTTGAGTTATAAATTAAGAACTGTCATATTTCCCTCGATTCCCCTTTGACTACGTGCATCCTAAGCTGAAAATCATAGTTTACAGTGGCTGTGGACTAACTACATATTCTCTCTCTCTCTCTCTCTCTCTCTCTCTCTCTCTCTCTCTCTCTCTCTCTCTCTCTCTCTCTCTCTCTCTCTCTCTCTCTCTCTCTCTCTCTCTCTCTCTCTCTCTCTCTCTCTCTCTCTCTACCACAAACTATATAATTATAGAGACATGACAATTATATAAGCACTGTGTCCTTTTCAACTTTGTTTCATATACTGAGAAGATATTTTTCCCTTTTTATCAGTAATTTTTGTCTGAGCATTTTCTCTCTACTACATATTTTTCGTATGATTCCCAATAAACTTCAATAATAATCCACTTTCGCTAAATTCCATATCATATAAAGTTTCCCTTCAGAGAGAGAAAGCTACATGGCAGAAATAATTGATGTAGTGAAACGGTATCATTTCAGGACGAGAGTCAATAGCGAGAGAAAGAAAATCCTCTTGACCTCATCAATACCTAAGCAAGGGAAGGGAAACACAGACCGAGACGGGAAAAAAATACGGGAAAAAAAGAAACCAACACCCACGATTCACTGGATGAAAAGAGAGAGAGAGAGAGAGAGAAAGAGAGAGTTAGAGAGAGAGAGAGAGAGAGAGAGAGAGAGAGAGAGAGAGAGAGAGAGAGAGAGAGAGAGAGAGAGAGAGAGAGAGAGAGAGAGAGAGAGAGAGAGAGAGAGAGAGAGAGAGAGAGAGAGAGAGAGAGAGAGAGAGAGAGAGAGAGAGAGAGAGAGAAAGAAAATACTTATCAAAGAGAATAAGATCTGAAAAAACCAACATACAAATAACAAGGAAAAAACTAGCAACATAACAATACAAAAAGACAAAAACACACAAGAATACCATCAAAAAGAAAACGAAAAGAATATAAAAATCATCTAACCTCAGGCAAAGAAAGGTTAAGAGGAGGACTGACGCTCACCTAAACACTCTTTGGAAAACACAATATTTCAATTAACTGCCTGCCGTCTAACCTTCCCCAGCAAATATCGACGCGGGAGGAGGAAGCGGAGGAGGAGGAGGAGAAACACTGTTTTATGCCCTACAGACGTCTATATAAGGAGTTGAAAAATCTCTCCCGCTCTTCGTTACCGAGAAAACCAACCTTGTGTCAATTACAGCAAGTATATTTCCAGATAGTAATGTTGTTAGTAGTTGAAAAGTTCCAAATTCGGTACTTTTTATAGAACTGCAAAGTGGGAAGAGAGTCAAAATGGTGACGAGAACAATCTAGAGTTAGGAAAGAAGGCAAGTTACAGGTACGGATGGGGAATGAAAGGAATAATGAAATAGGGAAAGGTGAAAGTTGTGTAGCAAGGGAGGCAGGGGAGGCAGGGGAGGCAGGGAGAAGCAGGGAGAGGAAGGGGAGGTAGGGGGGAGACAGGGGAGGTAGAGGAGGTATGATTGAGGATATATAACGAAGTAGGAGAAAAAAAGAGATAAAGAGATAAAATATATAAAAATATATATACCAACTTACATACAGAATAAAAAATCAAACTGCACGCTCTATCTTCTCTATTTATCTATCTATATATTTTATTTTTTATGAAGAAACTAAAACAATAAAGAACTAACAAACAACTATTCAAAAAAATATAAATAAAACCTCAACCACATCCACTCATTAAAAATTAAAAATAACCACCAATACCTTGAACAAAAATAAAATAAACAAAAACGAAAAAAACATTCTCACACACAGCACAACCTACGCCTTACTTTAAAAATAGGGAAGGTGAAGCTTAAGGAGCAAGACCTTCCACGTGCTAAGATGAAGGCGAGAACACGGAAGTAGGCGAGTGTTAGGGTGGTAATGAGGCTCAAAGTGATAATCTCGCAGCATATTAAGACCAAAACAGCAAATCAGTTGGTTCAGAAGCTGGGCGGGAGGCGAGAAGGGAAAGGAAGGAGAGGGAGTGTCATAGATGGAGGAGGGTGAAGCTTGATTTGTATTGGTGGTGTGGTTAATAATGTGTTGCTTTTGGGGAACTGTGGTTGTGGTGGTGATGGTGGTGGTGGTGGTGGTGGTGGTGGTGGTGGTGGTGGTGGTGGTGGTGGTGGTGGTGGTGGTGGTGGTGGTGGTGGTGGTGATGGATTCCGAACCACACTGTACACAAAATGCTGAGGAGATAACCACACTGAGTGCCACGCCTTGGATAAATGGGATGATGCTGTCTCTCTCTCACACACACACACACACACACACACACACACACACACACACACACACACACACACACACATACACACACATACACACACACACACACACACACACACACACACACACACACACACACGCACACACACACACACACACACACACACACACACACACACACACACACTGGATCTAAGTAAACAAAAGTTACAAACCTATTATAAGTAAGGAAAAACAAATAGCGCACCAAGGTGTGTGTGTGTGTGTGTGTGTGTGTGTGTGTGTGTGTGTGTGTGTGTGTGTGTGTGTGTGTGTGTGTGTGTGTGTGTGTGTGTGTGTGTGTGTGTGTGTGTGTGTGTGTTGATTTGTGTTAATGTGTTATACTTAAATGATGATTAAAGACGAAGGAAGAGATGCAACAGAGGCAAGAGGCAAGAGGAAAGAGGAAAGAGGAAAGGGAGTATGACCCACTTACCTTCCATACCTCCCCCCTTCCTCCCCTTCTCCCCCAATACCCATCGAGTCTCCCTATAACCTGAGAGCCCCTTTGCCCAAACGGAGCAGTAAAATTGAGTTTTGCCGCTGTAATGTTCTTTATTCCCGAGGGTCTTAAGAGAATGTCGGGAACTGTGAGCTGGTTGTGATGGCAGTGGAGGTAAAGGAGGCGGTGGCGGTGGTGGTACGCATACATAAATTTAACCAAACTTACATACTTTTTATTCCCTTTCCGTACAACATGTTTCCTGTATTGAACACGACTGTTACATGAAAGGAAACTTCAAATAGTGTGTGAGTGTGGTAAGAAAATTATTACCACCACCTCAACATCTATGTCAGTCTGTTTTGATGAGCCGATGTTTACTATTTAGAGATGTTTAAGATGTTGTATCACCAGTAAAGTAACAACAATAGCAGCACCAGAATTCATCTTAAACAGCCTTGCTTAAGAAATACAATAAATAAACACAAATAGATTTATCAAGATACGTGCTATCGGTTAAAACAGATCTTAATGTGTCAAATCAAGAGTCAAGGAGTCAAGATCTTGTCAACTTTGTCAGAATGAAACACTTACCATTTTCATGAGCGTTCTCTTCCTCCTCATCATCAAGTGGTTGTCTTCTCTTCACTTCCCGTATTAACACACTAGATCACACTGAAAACAGACGAACATTTTTTAAGAACAAGTCAAGTTATAGGACATTAAAAAAAAAAAAAAAAAAAACTATACTTGAACTGTAAAGAAAATACAGATAAAGGTGAATGTTGGAAGAAACTCTAAACAAAAAAAAACAAAAAAATCAGACCTTTATATAAATGATAGACGAACAAATATTGAGACGCAGAGGACAATGTAGCGAGAATATGTGCATCGGAGGAAGGACCAGAGGAGAGATGAAGAGATGAGAGTGTAAGTTTGCACACACAGCTTGCAACACCCTGACACCGCACCCTGATGAATAGACCAACTTGAGCGAGGATATGTTCACCAGCAGACTTGTGATCAACTAAAGTACTAAATAATTATAACTAAAAATATCTTATAATAAAAAAAAAAACCACTCAACACGAACTGATTTTAGGCCAATCTTAAAAAAACAAACATGAATCCAAGGACAATATTATGAAAGGAATGAAAAATTACACCAAATCATGCTAATTATTTGAAGGATGTGTTTGTGTAGCTGACAATGGTGGTGGTGGTGGTGGTGGTGGTGGTGGTGGTGGTGGTGGTGGTGGTGGTGGTGGTGGTGGTGGTGGTGGTGGTGGTGGTGGTGGTGGTGGTAGCGGCAGATGACAGCGGCAGATGACAATATACTTTTTTTACGTTCTAATATAGTATTTTTGCACTGTTTCACTGTTGCACTGTTGCCATTTAATCCCTTTATCAATAACTCTTCAAGCATGGGGTGGAATGGACCTCTAATGCAGAAGCTAAATTTGTTCACGGGGTTATGTTGAGATTCTTCATTATTAATTTCAAGCTATAATTTGGTGTACTTCAACCTTGTGTTCCTGGATCTGATTGGTGTCATTAAGTAAGATTTCCAATAATTAAAGCAGTCCATCATTTGCTGTAAGTCTTTTGATGGTTGACACAAACCGATCCAACTGTTAATGGATTTCTAAATAGTTTGCAAACTTGATAAATTGAATACATGTCTCATCCAAGTAATTCGTGCTACATAGGAGACACACTTGTCATAAAAAAAACTATGCCCCAGTGACTCCAACAGGGAACAAGGACATAAGGACATAAGGACACAATGATACAAGGACATAAAGATATAAGGACACAAGGACAGGCACCGCTTCTAACTATCCTCTGTTGAAAGTGACATGAAAAGCCTTTGAATAAATTATGAATATCACCAAAATTTCATGAAATACTATACAAACGATCTGTCAAAAACAACGATGCATATTATAATTTATGTATCAATGCTAAAAAAAAAAAAAAAAAAAAAATCATATTGCATTTATATTTTATCAATCAGTTTCATAAATAATAAAAGCAAACACTTAGTCACCACCACAATATTCCGATCGAGAAACACGTGCAGATACATTATATTTTATTCATCATTAAGAAGAAAAAAAAAAAAAAGTGACTTCGGAAGATTTGAGGCCAACGGCACGACCTCACCACTCAAGGGTTTGTTAAATATAATTGTAAAGACGTTCTCTGTCAAAGGATTCACACTGCTTTCTTTATCAATTTGGAACTCAAGCACGTCGTTACAGTGAGAGAGCGAGAGCGAGAGAGAGAGAGAGAGAGAGAGAGAGAGAGAGAGAGAGAGAGAGAGAGAGGAGAGAGAGAGAGAGAGGAGAGAGAGAGAGAGATCAAATAGGTATTGAAAAAATGAATAAACAAAGAAACAATAACTGAAACACAAAGACAGATATATTAAGCCAGGCAGAATAACAAGAGGAACAGAGATAAAAAGATAAAGCACTTGACAAAGACACATCTATAGGTAGAATACAAAAATTGGGACATGGACGAACAGGCAAACACACATACACACACACACACACACACACACACACACACACACACACACACACACACACACACACACACACATACACATACACACACACACACACATACACACACATACAAACACACACACCCACACACACCCACACCCACACACACACACACACACACACACACACACACACACACACACACACACACACACACACACACACACACACACACACACACACAGTCTCAGTGGGACAGGTCG
>JAXIVD010010241.1:0-10000 GCA_036785275.1 Cancer borealis
CTGGCAGTAGACCTGCCATAGAAGTATAAGTCTGGATCCCTAAACTCACCTCTGCTTCGAAAGAAAAACATAACGAATAAAAAATTTTTCCCTCAAAGACAGTTGCTATGCTTTTCTCTCGAAGCAGAGACAGGAGAGGAGGGACTCTTCAGTAGAGAAATTTCAGAATTAGAATCATGGACAGCGGACTGGGACGATAAGCGAGGGCCCAAAGAAGAGGCGTAAGACATAGCCTCGCCGCTCTTTCCTTGCCTATAAACAAGCTCCCTGCGTGCACTGCCAAGAATGATAAAATTGGTGTTAGCCAGGCGAAGGACGTCTTCTTCAAGGCGATATCGTGGACTATCCCGAGAGCGCAACTGGTGACCAGCACGGAATAGGAAACAGTAAGGACTGGCGTCACATTCATGAGTGGCATGGGCGCCGAGAACAAAGCAACGGCCACAACGAGAAGCATCATTGCAGTTTTTCCGACTGTGACCAAACGCATAACTCCCGTAACACTGAAGTAGCCTATCCACAAAAGACTTCACACGCAGACGAAGAGGACTGACGTGAACATAGTCAGGGTGAGAAAACCGAAGAAGGTGAGGACGATCATGTTGCCCTTCTCCTTTACCTTCCATACTTTCTGCACCGTAGGAGGGCACATGGCATATATTTCTTCCTTACTGAACTCCCCCAAAGTCATAATTGAATATTATACACTTACTGTAGTTGAACGTCCGGTGGGGTCGCACGGAATCGAACATGCAGTCGGGTCCGCATCGGAAATGCAGCAACATCCTGGCCTGCATAAGGTCCTTCACTCTTTTTAAGAGCCCCTTTCCGTAACGACGGACGTTCTCCTGGGGTATGGTGCCGAACACCTGCTGGAGAAACCGGGAAGCGCTGATATAATTTCCCCGGCCGTTGCGATAGTAGGCAACGAACTACCGGGGGATAGGGGCCTGACAAACCTCGGGAGAGGCTTCTTCAGCAGCACGTTCGAAGATGTTCGGAACGTAGTCTGAGTCCGATTCAGCCACATTGTCGAAGGACAGAACCTCAGCACGAAGACCAAGAATGTCAAACATGTCCACGGCGTCAAGAGCAGCCCTCGCCTCTGCAGCAGTGGCGAAGGTCACATAACACCTGTTCGCAGGGCAGTCATCGTCATATATTTGCCGGATCCTAACGACATCTCCGTAGGGCTTCACGACATCGTGAATGGCCCTGTAGGAAAAGTGGCCAGGGAGATCGTGGAGAAGGAGGACATCAAGCCTCCCGGAAACCGGCGTAGCAGAGACACATCGAGGACCAGGTTAAACCGCCTCGAGGGCCTAGTCACCCACCATTCGAGGGATTGAAGATGTATTTTTACCCATATAGCAGTATCAAGTAGTAGTTGACCCCAGGGGCCAAGAGCTACCGCCTACCGGACAGTCGAGGGGATTGAGCGCTGGCCGCCATGGGGGGGATACCTCGTCCCCCACGGAACTGCTCGGTTTAAAAATCAGCCCCCATGGATCCGAAAGTTTGCTCACGACGGTGCTGAGACCCACTTCCCAAACGCTCTCCGGCCCAAACACCCAACCATCCAACACAGGGCGTCCCATAGAGGGCGGCCCTTCTGGCGCGCGGTACTGTTGACCCGTACTAGCAGTCTAACTCATGGGAACAATTTAGTCTGGCCCTTCCCTGCCAGACCTTACTAGCATGAGAAATCCTCTCTCCCCAGAAAGGGGGAGAGCAGGGGTTGAAACCCCCTCTAGCATAGCTCTCCAAATACTTCGGGCACGCAAGCCTCCCTACCACGACAAGGCGGCTCCCGCTAGGGGGATAGTGAGACACGATTCACCCATAGTGAACCCATGCTGAGATTCAGTAATTAATTTATGTAGTTCGTGATGATCTCGTACTTTCTTGGAAATAATAGACTTTAATATTTTACCGGTTACTGATGTCAGACTAATTGGCTGGTAATTGCCCATCATGCTTTTATCACCTTTCTTAAAGGTTTAAATTACATTCGCCTTTCTCTACAAACTAAAAACGTCTCCTGGGATTATTGACATATTAAATATATCCGTTAGCGCTACACTAATTATATTTTTACAATCCTTCAATACGCTAGGATATATTTAATCGAATCCTGGGGATTTATTAATCTTAAGTATATCTATCCCTGGGTTACCTGCTGACTTGTTATGTTAAGGTTCGTTGATCGTTCGTCTTCCCTCCCCCTGAACACTTGGTCTGCATCAGGTAACGTTCTTAAATTCTTATCCGTATATATTGGTGAGAAATACTTGTTTAACGTTTCGCTCGTATCTTCACTATTTTCTATAATTTCATAATTTTTTCTTAATGAGCCTGTTCTATCCTTATTATCAGTAGTCTATAATTTAAAAAAAAATCCTTGGAATCCCTTTTGGCATTTCTAGTTACTCCCTTTTCATTTTTTTTTCTTATGCGTTTCCTAACTAACCTATTTAATGCAGTGTACCTCTCTTTTAAAACTATTTCATTACTTATTTTATATAAATCCCTTTGTCATCTCGATTAAGTGTTTCAGTCTAGCTGTCATCCACTTCGAACCATTTCTATTTGACCTTATATATATATATATATATATATATATATATATATATATATATATATATATATATATATATATATATATATAAATATATAAATATATATATATATATATATATATATATATATATATATATATATATATATATATATATATATATATATATGTTGAGGATAAATATTTTTTTTTATCATATCAACAACTCGCTAACTATTTCATTATACTCATTCTCCACACTATGTTGCCTGTCATTTTCTAACCATTTCCTGTCATTTACCTCCCCATTCATATTCACCAAATCAAAATAATGGCTCGCACCTCTTTTGTGTGGGCAAACACCTGGAGTCTGATCAGACCACACCTTACCTAATCGCACTTCCTGTTGTTTCAGGGCAACGTTCACACTTGTTGGCTGATATTACCTCTATATGCCTTCCAGAGACACACCTAGCCCGAATATTTCCTTATGCTTCATAATTCGCTCTCTTAAAATGTGGCACCCGTACTTGATTGGGAGGAAGCTTGATTGATCTCTTAATTTTGTAACGTATTTCCTGGTGATTGCTGCTGCCTAATTTTCCACCTATTTCAACATTGCTGACTAAGTTTGTTATAACCAAATCCAGAATGCCATCCTTTCTAGTGGGCTCACTCACTTTCTGCAAGAAAATTATCTTGAATTATATCAATTATATTTTAAGATTCTTGATCTCCAGAAATATTAATCAAGTGTACATTTTTGTAATCAAAATACCTATAATTCACATATTCATATACTTAGCTGCTGCATTAATTTTCTGAAATAATAGCGTGGACGCTTCTCTAGGTAGATTTGGTGGTCTATAGATTCACTGTTGACATCTGCTTTCACTGTGCTGCTAACATAACTAGTTAGCGTGTCCTTCACGTAGGTCGCTATCCCTTGCTATCTTGCCTATTCCATCTTCATGATATACATTGTACCCATCCACATCTGCCGGGTCTAGTCATGTTTCCCTGATAGCATTAACATCAAACTTTTCTTCACTCACGAATCCTTTTAATAAATCCATGTTGTTTCTAATACTACGGCTATTTGTATAGTAACTTTAATATCCTTGACCCTTACATCTATACAAGTAGTATTTTTTTTTATCCCTGTCGTATTCCTAATCATACTGTATTTCTTCCTGCCCTTACATGTATATCCTGTTTATCCTGTACTCCCAACTTATTATCAAACTTGCTGCTCTTCTCCTTCACACCTTTCTGACCTATGAAAAAACCCTGGCTCTTTTCTCAATCTCTACTCTCTACACAAACATCCCCACTACTAGAAGAGAGAGTTGCACACCCTCCCTAGCGTATAGGTGGTCTTTACCATAAAATCGAACCGAGTTGTCTATAAGCAACCACCCGTTCCTTTTCCTTATCTTTATTACCAGTATAAATGTCTTAGAATGATTACTACTATTGTTATTATTATCATTATATAATCATTACTATTATTATTACTTTTTATTATTATCATTATCATTAATCTTCTTTTTATTATTATCATTACTATTTGTATCATTATTATTGTTATTATTGCTGTAATATAAATTTTTATATTATTATTATTATTATTATTATTATTATTATTATTATTATTATTATTATTATTATTATTGTTATAATAATAATAATTATTATTATTATTACTATTATTATTATTATTATTATTATTATTATTATTATTATTATTATTGTTATTATTATTATTATTATTATTATTATTATTATTATTATTATTATTACGATTATTATTGTTATTTTTATTAATATTATTATTATTATTATTATTATTATTATTATTATTATTATTATTATTATGGTTATTATTATTATCAATATTATTATCATTATCATTGATTATTTCAGTCAATATTATTGTTATATTTATCCACCTTTTGGAGTCTTAATCAATTCTTAATCAATGTAAGTTGGTATTTCTTATCATTATTTGTTAAGTCCTCAACCGGTCTCCCAACATGAACAAAAAACAACTAGAATGCAATCTTGCAGAGTGGAGGAAATTAGTGGTCACAGTTATGAGACTATCCCAGGCCATTGTCGCTCACAAGAAGAAAAAAAAAAGAAAGATGCAAAAAAATATATATATTTATCATAAGGCCTTAAATTGTTACATCACCTATTTGGCAAAGCTTAGTAGATGTCTTTCCTTCTATAGAAAAAAATATGAACATGATTTAAAAGCTACGACATGTTTTATTAACGCTGCATCACCAAATTTGCAAAAATGTTGTTAAAACGGCAGTGAGAATAATTTTTTTTAGTTATTCATAAAGCGCTGCAACAATAAATGAGTTTTCTCCCTAAATTAATTTATTTGCTCCTCTTGCTGTAGGTATTCCTCTTTTCAGTAGCTGTTTATACAAAATTAATCCACATGAATAAATTGAAAGGGAAATATAATATTGTTACTGATACCTGTGATATCACTAAGTTCCGTGACGTTATTTCGATTTCATTGGGTTTATATGGCCACAAGAACCAATCTAATGACTGTTTTACTTTGAAAATGAACCTTGCTCGCATTGAGTTTGATACATATTGATAGAATGTACCACAAATTACATACCTGTAGGTGCAAAGAGACGTCATCTGCGGCAGAATGGTCACTGCTGTCTCTCACCTTGTTCCTGAAGATAAACACTAAGGACCTGGGCTGTCTATCTTGTATTGTTAATATATATATATATATATATATATATATATATATATATATATATATATATATACACACATATATATATACATATATATATATATATATATATATATATATATATATATATATATATATATATATATATATATATATATATATACATATATATATACATATATATATATATATATATATATATATATATATATATATATATATATATATATATATATATATATATATATATATATATATATATTTCAGTAACACTTGCGGGAGACACACTGAACAATCATCAACACATTGTGTATATCGATTCTATTTGCAGTATGTCAGTGATGAATGCAATAAATTCCACATACATAAAAATAAGGAATCCTCAAAGTAAACATAATCGTGATGTGTAATTCAATACTTTGTTTGTGAATAATATAATATAATTATATTTTTCATTCCTTAGATCCCTTTATAGAATAGTTAGATGGACTGACTGAGGATAGTAGCTTGGTGTCACAAAAGGAGATCAGACAGCAACAGTTCTACTGGACCTAACGAGGCTGTCCGTGTGGCTACACTACTACTGTAATATCGACTTGATAGAGACAAAAGGACAACAAAGTGGAAGGCTCTTCCCCACCCACCTCTCCCTCCAGCCAAAACTGGCCGGAAGAGGAAGTGACACAATACAGTATGGACAAACTAACATGGAATTTGGTATAGGAAAGTGAGAAAGCAGGATTAATTAGTCGTTCTTCGTAAGACTTGTTCCGCAATCTTGGGATCATTTTAGTAACTATTCTTTGTATTCTTTCCAGCTTATTAATATTTTTTTTTATAGTATGGTGACCAAAATTAAATGCAATATTCTAGATGAGGGCGTACGAGTGCATTATATAGTAAAAGGAAAATATTTTTAGATTTGTACTCAAAAGTTTTTTCCGATGAAGCCAAACAGTTTGTTAGCTTTTTCTAACAACGTCTGAACAATGTTTATCTGGTTTGAGGTCATTACGAATAGTACCTCTAAGTCTTTTTCATGGATAACCTTGAAAGTTTGGAGCCATTCATTGTATAGTTAGTGTATTGATTATTGTTACCGATATGCAAAACTTTACATTTATCATTAAGTTTAATTTGCCACTTTCCTGACCAACTGACTAACGTGTCGAGGTTTGTTTGAAATTGTATTTTATAGGCGGTTGTAGTGACTTTACTCGTGATTTTCGTATTGTCCGCAATTTGTTATATCTTATAGAGAAGGCTTTTATCAATGTTATTAACATGAATTAGAAAAAAAATGGGACCAAGTACTGAGTCCTGTGGCACACCATTTATAACGCCCCGCCAGTTAGATGGTTTACCGTTTATGACAACGCATTGTCTTTTCTCGGAAAACCAGTCTTCAAGACATTTAGAAATTTTCCCAGCTATGCCATGCTGGGGAACTTTGTCAAACGCCTTTTGAAACTCAAGATAAATTATATCTACCGATTTTGTCTCGTCATAAATGTTGAATACATCGTTATAAAAGTCAAGGAGATTCGTAAAGCATAAGTGTTTGTTACGAAAACCATGTTGAGAATTATTAATCAATATATTTTCTTTTAGGAAAGTCACTAGTTTATCACGTATTATAGTTTTCATTAACTTGCCAACTACGTATGTAAGGCTGATTGGTCTGCAGTTAATCGGTACTGATTTGTCTCCTTTTTATTTTATAAAGGGGTAACATTTGCTAATTTCCAAAATTTGAGGACTCTTCCAGAATTAAAAAAAATAAATGAAATAGTATTGCAAGAGGTTTGCTGAATTGATATTTTGCCTCTTTTAAGACTCTCGGTGCATACAATCCGGACCAAGAGTTTTATTTACTTTAATTTTATCATTTGTTTTAGTTACAGTATCTTCAGTATATATATATATATATATATATATATATATATATATATATATATATATATATATATATATATATATATATATATGTGTATATATATATATATATATATATATATATATATATATATATATATATATATATATATATATATATATATATATATATAATTCGCAATCACTTAAAGGAATTAAGTTAAGTTGAGCTGGGATTATTTTCTAGATTTCAAGGGTGTCTTCAACGATAAAACTGGAAGCAAAATAATCATTTAGTACTTCGACCATTTCTGATTCTGTATTTATTTTCCAATCGTCACAGATGAAATTGACGCGTTTGGGTGGTAGTATTTTATTACAAAAACCCATTTGCAGTCGAACATGCAATATACTTCCTACATCATGAAAGTTGCCTATTGAGGTTTCACAACGTCTTATTTATAACTAGTTGCTGTCTCTATTCACTTATTTAAATACTGAACATATTTAAAGGATTTACAAACTCTGAAAAGTCTGAGTTACATTCGTGTATTTACCATGTGATTGTATGCTCTGCATGATACTATCCAATGAAATGAACTAATGAAAAGAGAAATTAGACACTGCTTAACGTTTCATTATTATCTAATTCACGAGTTAAAAAAAAATTACTCAACTACGATAATTACCTTTAAAAAGCATATCAGCAATTTCTTTCGTATGCTTTCCCTTTGTGGTTACATGTATTACAAAGGTTGCAGTGTATAAAAATTGTTGTGTACATTTGAAATTATAATGTTAGTTGATTATCAATTGATTCACTGATTTAGTGAGCATAACAATCATAGCCCCGCAATGTGAAAGGTCATATGTCATCGCACATGCATCATTGAGAAGGAGCTAAAACAGCATGACCTTACAGTTTAAAGGAGAAGGAATGTGAACGCCATAAAAGGTCAAAGCACACAATAATTAAAAACAGCTGATAATAATAATATGACAATGTGAGTCTCCCTCAAAACCATGACAGAGTGACAGAAATTATAGAAAAATGCAGGTGTTTTGGGATACAAAGAAGTTCGTACCATGTTCGTCCTCTTCGTCAATAATTGCTGTCCTCCCTCTCCCAGATGCTGCACAAGGGTCTCATCGGCCCCGACAAGGTGTGCGCTTCTCATGTGTCGGGGCTCCACTTACACTGGACTTCTAAAGAGGGTAGAGTCAAGGGTTATTCGTCGCATTATTCTGCCTTCGACCTCTCCTACAGTTCATCACAGTGTTGCATCTTTTGCTATCTTATGCCGCATTTTTTTTTTACATGGATATTGTTTTTCTTAACCTACCAATCATGTGTGCCTTTCCCACTCACGCTCCACAAAACTTTCTGTTCACGCTATTCCGATTTCATTGATATATAAGTTAGATATTATATTCACTTCTCCATCACCTTCCACTGGCAAGCTCCAAGACACGATGCTTTACTTTTTTTCTTCCCTAAATTTACACGCCTGAGACTTCAAAAGGGAAGTATCAAAAAAACATTGGAAGGAAAGTGATTAGCTTTTTTTTTTATAACTTATTTACTTTGTAATAAGCTGCGTGGATCTTTCTTCAATTTCATTTTGTATCATTCTTCTTATGCTGTTCTTATGTCATTCTTATGTTATGTTATGTTATGTTGTTATGTTATGTTATTCTTATGTTGAGAAAAGAACTGGATATACAAATAAATAATTATGATTCAAATCGATTGGATAAGTATATGCACACGTGTTATAAACAATTTTAGACAAATTTCATATTAGAAAAAAAGTTGACTATATGAATAAATACATATGAATATGCACATCGTTCTACTGCCTGAATAACGTAAATAACTACATGCAACCAACAATTAAGTTTATCTAAGTAACTAGCCTGGAGTAAAACTTAATTTGTTTAAGTAAACTTTGTTTCATTAAGTGCCAGAGCACAACGGCTTCCCAACACAGAGCTCATATGTAGGTGGGATGCGAGGGGGAGGCGAGGCTGTTACGTTATTTGAGGCCGACAGGTGAGAACGACGATGCCAGACCAGGTTATTAAAGTGTTAAGGCTTACGAAAGCGTGTGTGTGTGTGTGTGTGTGTGTGTGTGTGTGTGTGTGTGTGTGTGTGTGTGTGTGTGTGTGTGTGTGTGTGTGTGTGTGTGTGTGTGTGTGTGTGCGCGCGCGCGCGTGTGTGTGTGTGTGTGTGTGTGTGTGTGTGTGTGTGTGTGTGTGTGTGTGTGTGTGTGTGTGTGTGTGTGTGTGTGTGTGTGTGTGTTATGTTAATGAAAAGGGAACTATGTATGTCCTTTGTTGTAGCGAGTCAATAACTTGTATGTTGCCTTCTTTTTTGGCTAATGTGGGTTACAGTTATTTATACTGAATGTTGCAGACATGAATATACTCGTGCATGTGTATCTTTATTCATGTTATATCTACACGTGCAACTTTTTGTTACAACAACGTTTATGTGTTACATGCGTGTGTGTATACTTAGGTGTGCTGAGGCAATAAGTGTGTGTGTGTGTGTGTGTGTGTGTGTGTGTGTGTGTGTGTGTGTGTGTGTGTGTGTGTGTGTGTGTGTGTGTGTGTGTGTGTGTGTGTGTGTGTGTGTGTGTGTGTGTGTGTGTGTGTGTGTGTTATCTAATCCTCCAGTCATCTGTGTTGTTTGTGTTTCAGTCGTATATGGTATTATAAACATGTGTCTTGTTTTGCAGGACCGCTGACGGAGGTGATGGCCGTGGTGGGCGGAGAGGCGTTGCTTCCCTGCGACATCAATGAGTCTGGAGACTCTCCCATCCTAGTCCTCT
>JAXIVD010010243.1:0-2500 GCA_036785275.1 Cancer borealis
ATGCTTTGCTTTTCAGAGTCAATCGTCAAGAAGCAGAAAGAGAAGCAGATTGCTCTTCTCTTCTCTTCCTAAATCAAGAAGAGGAAGAAGAGGAGGAGGAGGAGGAGGAGGAGGAGGAGGAGGAGGAGGAGGAGGAGGAGGAGGAGGAGGAGGAGTCAGGCTGGTGTAAGCTCTCAAGATAACGAAGAGATTTTCAATGACTCAGAAAGATAGTGAGTGAGACGTACATTAGACAAGAGGAGGAAAAACACATTACTTAAACTACATTCCATTCTTTCAATGTAAGTAATTGTGAGTTTAAGCAAAAATGTAAAGTAGATGCATTATATAATCCTTAGAACTATGGGGAAAAAAGAGTGAGAGAGAAATAAAGGGTAAATAAAGCTAGGGAAACAAAGTAAGTCAAGCCTCATTAGATTTTTCCAAGTATTAAAGTAGAAAAATGGAAAAGAAATTAAATATGGGAACATTTTACACTTTCCTTGAGTACTGAAACAGGAAATCACACATTCACACCATGTACAAAACGTTATCCCGCCCACGCCCACACCCACCAAAATAAAAGCAGCTCACATCTTAAAGGGCAAATCTGAGGGGAAGCTTAACGAAAAAAAATAACAAAATCAGAAATATTAAACTCAGTCAATGAAAATTAAACTTAAAATCTGCAGTTGCGTTCATTCCTTAAAATTTTTTCCCCCTCTACTTTCTTTCCTTCTAATTATCGCTCGTATGCAGTAGTTTCTCTCGTTCTCACATCCTGTTCCGTCACGCAGAGGGAAGGCTCAAGTGGAGGAAGTTTGGGGAAATTGCATTAATTCTCTGTAAGGTACGTTAAGTTAATGAGGCGGTGAAGTTTGATCCATTCGAAGTTTCTAGTGGTGGTAGTGGTGGTGGTGGTGGTGGTGGTGGTGGTGGTGGTGGTGGTGGTGGTGGTGGTGAGGGGGGGATGGAGTATGGAGGTGTCTAGGGGGAAGGTAATTTTGGAAGTTGTGAAAAAAAAAGAAAAAAGAAAATTCTGACCTTGACATCATTCTTTCTCTCTTTCTTTCCATCTTTTTCGCTCTCTTTCTTTCTTTCTCACTTTCTTTCTCTTTTTCTCCATCACTACTACTACTACTACTACTACTATTCCACTACGCAATTTGTGTTTAGGAACTTCGGTTTAACTGTTTCCTTTCCTTTCCTATCTTTTCTTTTTTTTTGTATTCAAATTAAAATAAAAAAAAGAAAGAAAAAAAGAGAAAAGGTTAGTTGTATCAGAGTCGCTCCCGGAAAGTACTGAATACATTAAACGACTAAAAGAAAAAAAAACAATTCCTTCTTTGTTAGATAGTGAATGACTACGAAAAGAAAAGAAAAAAAAAGAAAGTGATTCCAGAGGCCAAAATATATATATACGAGGAAGTGAAACCAGTTCTGAGATAATTTTTTCAGACTCTTCAACGGAAATTCTCATTTAGCTAAATTTACTCTGAACTTTTTTTCTTCTCTCTCCCGTGAAAGAAAATGGATGAAAAGCGTTACTTTACATGCACGTCTCATTTTATTCTTCGACTGTTAACTGTGCTGGGAATACATACATAAAAAAAGGCTCATTCATAGTATATACCATCAACCATTAAAGAATGAACTGAAACAGAAAGTAAAATGATATGTTTAAAAAAAGAAAATATGGAAAAGAAAAAGAAAATGGAAGGAAAACGCATTCATCTATCATTATATAGAATACGTTACCTTCAGTTGACGTCATAAGCGCGTTTGTAGCGTTACCGAAAAAAAATATAGAAAAAATATATATATCAATTTATGAAATATAATGTTTCCTTTACAAGCTATAAGTGAATGTTTCTATACCTTCTCTGGGTGCGAGGGGGTCATCGTTAAGGACAGGTACAGTACAGGTAGTCAGTCTTTATGATGTTTAATTACATTTCTTAAGGAAGTATAGAAAAAAAAAATTAAGTAATACCTCCATTCAAATTTATGCAAGGGAAGAAAACGGATAGCGGGGCGGGAAGGGGCCGGGAGGGGATTAGGGATGAAGGCGAAGTCATAGCCAAATCGAACACGCTGAAAAATGAGGTGTTCCGAGTTTAGGTTTTAGTTTCACGTTTTTCATTCCCTTTTGTCTGGTTGTGGAGCAGCGAGTTGTCATGCAGCCGGTGTTTCGAGGGTAGAGGGTGGAGGATGAGGGTGAGGGTGAGGGTGAAGGGTTGAGGGTTGAGGGTGGAGGGTGGAGGGTGGAGGGTGGAGGGTGGAGGGTGGAGGGTGGAGGGTGGTGGGTGGAGGGTGGAGGTGGTGGGTGGGTGTATGTGCTGGTATTGGGTGATGTAAATGATGCTTCTTAATGGGTGGTCAGTCATGGATGGATGGCAGCGATATTGGTTAACTTTAGCATTAGTTGGATGCTTCGTCTTGGTCTGCCTGCAGCATCCCTCACCACCACCACCACCACCACCACCACCACCACCACCACCACCACAACCACCGCTGTTGC
>JAXIVD010010243.1:7500-13737 GCA_036785275.1 Cancer borealis
ACACACACACACACACACACACATATATATATACATATATATATATATACACGCGCACACACACAATATGAATTTACAATATGAGGTTATTTTCCACTGCGACCATTGAAAGCTTAACACAAATTACAACCACAGTAACGCATACAAAGTCTATAACCCTTTTCCAATCTCTATCCGCCCGCCCAAGCCCCCCCGACATCCCCCCAAAAAATTAGGTCAAATACAGTTACAAAACACAATACACATGAATGGAGACCAAACAAGAAAAAAATACTAAATAAAAAAAAACGATACCATTTCTTCATCCACCTGGTTTGATTATGTATATTTAATTACCATTACCATTATTAATTTACACCAATTTTTCATAGCGTGTTGAAGCGGAAGGAAGCTGGATAACACGAGTGAATATTAAATGAACATCCTAATTCTTTGCGATGGCAGCTTAAGGTGAGCAGGGGGGAAGGGAGAGGGAGGAGGAGGAAGGGGAAGGGGAGGAGGAGGAGGAAGGGATGGAGAAGGAGGAAGGGATGGAGGAGGAGGAAGGGATGGAGGAGGAGGAAGGGATGGAGGAGGAGGAAGGGATGGAGGAATACAAGGGAATACAAGGGAACACAAGGGAACACAAACAGCAACAGACCCTAGGGTCCCTGCGAAGGCTGTTTGTTATAACTACGCTACACTAAATACTTGAATTAGAGAAAGGATAGTACAGTGGAAGGCTCCTCCCTTCCCACCCATCCCTCCAGCCGAAGCTGGCAGGAAAATAAGAGATACCATGTAGTATAGAAAAACTACATGGAATTTTCGAGGAAAGCGTGGAAAAAGAAAAAAAGAAGATACTATACTATGCTATACTATAATAGACTATCATTATTGCTGGCACAAAAATCGTGATCTCATATTAAATGGGAACTGGTGCAGTAGACACAGACCAGTAGGATTTATACTGCACCTGTTGTTCAGGTAGAGATTTGATTCTCATTTACTTCGGATCAAGGGATCTCTCCGTATCCTGACAGCTGCAGCCTCCCACCAGTCTGAGTCACCCTACACCATGAATCCCTTAACTTTACGATTTGAAAATGTCTATAATTATTCTGTAACGAACATTGCCAGCCGAGGATTACTTTCAAGATATTTGTCGAGACGATTTTTAAAAGTTTCTATTGTGCTCGAGTTGACGACGCTTGAGGGCAGTCCATTCCATATATTTACGACTCGATTGAAGAAAAAGTATTTGGCTTCGTTAATTATAAAGCGTTTGCCAAGTATTTTGAAGCCATTGTTGCGGGTGTTGCTTGAACGGTCGATAGTAAAGTAGTCATCCGGCTTTAAATTTGTGAATCCTTTGAACATTTTGAATACTATTAGAAGGTCTCCTCTTAGTCTGCGTTTAGTGAGAGGAAATAAATTGAGCTCTTTAAGACGTTCGTCGTATGGTTTATTGCGCAATCTAGGAATAATTTTGGTTATTCTACGTTGAATTCTGTCTAATTTATTAATGTCCTTACGGTAGTAAGGTGACCAGAACTGTACGCAGTACTCCAGGTGGGGCCGTACAAGTGAGTTATACAGGGTTAGTATGATTTTTTCTGATTTGAATTCGAAAGCTCTTCCAATAAAGCTGACTAATTTATTAGCAGTTTTTACTACCTCAGCGCAGTGAAGTTCAGGTTTAAGGTCAGTTAAGACTATTACACCAAGGTCTTTTTCTTTATCTACGTTTTTTAGTTGAACGTTATCCATCATATAATTTATTTGGGGGTTACTATTTCCAACGTGGAGTACGTGACATTTTTCTAAATTAAAGTTCATTTGCCATATTTTGGACCAGTTGACTAAAGTGTTCAAATCGCTTTGGATTAGTTTACGCTGAGTTTCTGAGTTTACCTTATTAGCGATTTTTGTATCGTCGGCGAATTTCGAAATTTTACAAGTGATACCGTCGTCGATATCATTAATGTAAACTATAAAAAAGTATTGGTCCTAGTACAGACCCTTGAGGAACGCCGCTGTTTATGTTTACCCACTCTGACGTTTTTCCGTTAATTACGACTCGCTGTTTACGTTCTGATAACCAGTCTTCTATCCACTTACTAAGATTTTCCGTAATACCATGGGCTTTTACTTTATTTAAAAGACGTTTGTGAGGCACTTTATCGAACGCTTTCTGGAAGTCTAAGTAGATTGTATCAACTGCTTTCGTGTTATCGTATAAACTGTATACCTCATTGAAGAAATCGAGTAAATTTGTGAGGCATGATCTTTTATTTCTGAAACCGTGTTGTGAGTCTTTGATAATGTTGTTCTTTTCCAAGTAATATACAATTTTGTCTCTAAGGATCGATTCCATCAACTTGCTTACTACTGATGTTAAACTAATTGGACGATAATTACCGGGGTGAGATTTATTACCTTTTTTTGAAGATCGGAGTGACGTTTGCCAATTTCCAGTCACGAGGGACTCTGCCAGTTGATATTGATTTATTGAATATAATGCAAAGTGGCTTAACGAGTTCGTTTTTGGCCTCCTTTAATATTCTCGGTGAGATCTGGTCTGGACCGGGTGTCTTGTTAGTTTTCAGGTTATTGATCGCACTTAGTATATCGTTTTCATGGAATACACATGTATTTAGGTGGGTATTATTATTATACATTCGGGGAGTGGGAAGGTTCGATGAATTATTTTCATCGGTGAAAACTGACGCAAAATATTCATTTAATACGTTAGCCATAACGAATTCATCTTCGGTGTGTTCTCCGTTGGCTGTCGATAAAGGACCAATAATTGAGGTGAGTACTTTCTTTTTTCTAACATAACTATAAAATTCCTTAGGATTCGATTTGCACGAGTTTGCTACATGAAGTTCGACATTTTGTTTACTTTGCTTTATCAGTCTCTTGGTGATACGTCGTATTCTATCGTGATCAAGCTTGTCGTTTATATCCTTCGTTGTTTTATATTTTTGATACACATGCTTTTTGGCTAAAAGGCTGTTTCTAATTTCGCTGTTTCACCATTTAGGTTTGTTGTTTTGAATTTTACGTCTATTACGTAGTGGAATAGAGGATTCAACGGTTTGTTTTAGTTTGTTCGTGAATACTTGCCACGCAGTGTTTATATCGTCATGATTCAATAAATGATTCCAATCGCAGCTTGCTAGAGACCTTCTAAATTTATTAAAGTCTGCCCTTCTATAATCTGGTACTTTTTCTTTATTTTCTTTAATTTTAAGTTTTTCTATTTCAATATTATATGTAATCACCCTGTGGTCACTCGAACTAAACTCGCATCCTACAGTAACGTTGTTGACAAGGCTTTGTTCGGTTGAAAGAATAATGTCTAAAATATTATTTCCTCGAGTTGGGTGTTAGACATGTTGGTGAAAAGAGCTTTCTAGTAAGTTTACGTAGAGATCGTGGCCGGAGTGTGAAGTGAGAGGACATCCCCATTTGGTGACAGGTAAATTTAGATCACCGAATATTATACTTTCTTTTTGACAACTAATTTCTGCAAGTTGTTCGTAGAGTTTATCGTCGATTGAATGTGATTGTGCTGGAGGTCGATAAATGAGACCGATTGTTATTTTACGCAAGTTTACTTTTAACTGAATGTACGTTGCATTGATATTTTCAATCGCTTGTTTCGTTAATACAAGTGGATGGAGAGTAGATTTAACGTAAAGGAGTACCCCGCCTCCTATTCTTTGATGTCTTTCGCTGCTGTATAAGTTATATCCCGGTATTGAAAATTCAGCTAAAAAATCTGTTTTTTGAGTCAATCCAAGATTCTGTAACACCAATGATATCATATTCCTCTAAGCAAACTATCTCTTCAAGATCCTGAAATTTATTTCTAATGCTTCGTGCATTTAGGTAACAAACTTTAATATTTTTGTGGATGGCTGGAGCATTTTGAATACGAGTTTGAATTAGTGTGAGGGCGATGATTTATCTCAATGGGAGAACGCGGGAGAATCACATTGAGTGTGCTACTGTGCGGACGTGGGTTTGTATGATTGCATGGAGGAGTATTTACGGTCTCGACTGTATTGCTGCCTGATACGCGTTTTTTGACCTGAAGATGGACACTGCTTCGTGTAACAGTCTCCCAAAACGTGCTGAACCTACAGGATTGAAATGAAATCCATCGTGTCGGAAGAGGTTTGGTTGGTTGTAGAATTGATCCCAAAGGTTAATGAAATCTACACCTTCCTCTCTACAGATATTAATCAAACGCCTGTTAGTACTTGAAGCCTTGTCGTAAAAACTATTTGCTGCGTTTATTCTGGGGAGAATACCAGAAATAATAATGTTACTGGACTTCATTTTATATTTTCTTATCACATCTCGGTACTTAGCTAAGAGGAACTCCGGTTTGGTTTGTTTAATATCGTTTGTTCCCGCATGGATGATGAAAAGTGTGTTCTCCGTTGTGTTAGCGGTCGTGTTTTCGTATGAATCGGTTATATGGTCAAATTTGGCCCCCGGGAAACAATGACGGTGGTAACTCTTAGAGCGGGAACAAAATTCAACGAGCTGGTCACGAATTATTGAGTCACCAATTAATTTGGTGTCTTTGTTTTCCTGTGTCATTTCTGCTAATATATTGAATCTGTTGCTTGTCGTGACCGGTAGCTGACGCTTAGGGAAAGGTCTTAAACCGTTCCTAACGGGGATGAAACGGGAAGACGTAGAAGATAGAGAGGAGGAGGGATAGGAAGAAGAGGGAGAGGAGGAGGAGGAGGAGGAGGAGGAGGAGGAGGAGGAGGAGGAGGAGGAGGAGGAGGAGGAGGAGGAGGGGAACGAAGAGGAAGAGGAGGAGGAGGAGGAGGAGGAGGAGGAGGAGGAGGAGGAGGAGGAGGAGGAGGAGGAGGAGGAGGAGGAGGACGAAGGAGGAGGAGGAGGAGGACGAAGGAGAGGGGGAGGAGGAGGAGGAGGAGGAGGAGGAGGAGGAGGAGGAGGAGGAGGAGGAGGAGGAGAGGAGGAGGAGGAGGGGGCGGAGGAAGAAGAGGAGGACGAATGAGACGGGGTGGAGGAGGAGGAGGAGGGTGGGGTCGGTGGGGGAAGGAGAAATAGGATGAGGATGAGGGTGGGGAGGGTGAAGGGGAGGAGGGTGAAGGGGAGGGGAGTGAAGGGGAGGAGGGGAAGAATGAAGGAGAGAAGGAGGAGGGATTAATTAACGGTGGAAAGTGAGAAAGGGAGCGAGAGGGGGAGAGGGAGGGAGAGAGGGGGGAGGAGGATGGAGAGAGAGGGGAGGAGGATGAGAGACGGTGGGCAGAAGGGGGGGAGAGACGGGGGCAGAGGAGGAGGAGGCGGTATTTGAAAGCCTTTTTTATAAAAATTTTCTTGACTCAGCTTGTTGTTTTCTTGTTTCAGTAATTTTACCTCTTCTGAAGTTTTTTTTATCTGTGTCATCGCTAAACACATTCTGCACACATCATTATTACCTAAGTTAAACCATTGTTTGGCATAACGCCTTTGCAGAGTTCCACATCTAGTTAAAATTGAAGGCATTTTGAGGTGTGTCTGTGAAAGGGTCAGGCCAGGTAGAAGGATTATACTAAGCTGGGGTCAGGTCAGAGAGGCAGGTAGACAAATTAACGCTGAGAGGAGATAATGAGGTCTGTTTAGACAAAGGATTAAGTTCTTGAAGGGTGAGGCAGGTAGACGGATGTCAGTCAGTCAGGTCTGAACTTTCAAGGTCAAAATTTTTTGAGCAAGGGTTTTGTAGCAATTTATAGCAATTATGTAGCAATTTATAGCATCAAAACACAAATATTTAGAAGAGAATTAGTATTTACTGAGAAAATAACACCACGGACACTAAAATTAATTAATAACAATAATGTACGAAAGAAGGGGATTAAAGGTTACACAGATATTAACACATGAATTATATACGTATCACTGATGTATGTGTATGTATAGTCATGTAAAATGTTTAGAGTGCAGAGACAGCAAAGATAGCAAGAGATATCCTAGGAGTGAATATGACTTAGCGTATTTTGAATGGGCCAAGTAGTGGTGGATAGCAGTCGAATCAGTCACACAGGTCACACAGAACACGTCCTTCTCTCACGAATGGCGAGCGACGAGTGAGGAGGAGGAGGAAGTGGAGGAGGAGGAGGAAGATGAGGAGGAAGAGGTAGGGGAGAGAAGGGTAATGGTGAGAAAGGCTGGAGAAATACGGAGAAAAAGGACGAGGAGAAGATAGGTAGGAAGGAGTGAGAG
>JAXIVD010010244.1:0-13734 GCA_036785275.1 Cancer borealis
CTACTACTACTACTACTACTACTACTGCTATTACTATTATTACTACTACTACTACTACTACTACTACTACTACTATTTCTACTCCTACTCTTACTACTACTACCACCGCAGGCGAACACCTTTTCAAAACATAGGGTGGGAATTAGGCATTATACCCTATGTACAATTACCTTGATAGGACTTAATTTGTGACATTTTGCTGCTAATCTGGTGTTTGTTGGCCCGTTGAATGGCGTGTGTGTGTGTGTGTGTGTGTGTGTGTGTGTGTGTGTGTGTGTGTGTCAATGTTTGGGATTGCGATCGAAATAATTAGAGTTTTAGTGTTTGATGATTTTCGGTTTGTTTTCAGTGCGGTTACGTCATACCTTGATTCTCTCTCTCTCTCTCTCTCTCTCTCTCTCTCTCTCTCTCTCTCTCTCTCTCTCTCTCTCTCTCTCTCTCTCTCTCTCTCTCTCTGATGGCTCGTTTCCGCTTGAGATGAAGTGAGAAAAAATCGATTTACAACCACCACCACCACTACTACCACTACTACTACCACTACCACTACCACTACCACTACTACCACTACTACTACTACTACTACTACTACTACTACTACTACTACTCCTACTACTCCTACTACTACTCCTACTAATGCTACCTGTCTGTCTTAGTCCCAAACTAGTCTTTCCCTTTTTCAACTAAACTACAGAGAGAAACCCCAACAACTTTCTGCTCATCGCCTCCTACCCTCTATGTCCCCTCCTTCCCTCCCTTCCCTCCTTCCTCCTCTCTCCTCTCCTTCCCTCCTTCCTCCTCTCTCCCTCCTTCCTCCTCTCTCCTCTCCTCTCCTCTCCCTTCCTTCCTTCCCTGCTGTCAATACGGAGGCAAGACCATACATTACAAACTTGCTCCAACTTTGAGAGATGTCAGGGGAGGGAAGAGAGAGGGAGGGGGAGAGGGAGAGAGAGAGAGAGAGAGAGAGAGAGAGAGGGAGAGAATGAATAGAGGGTAAAGGAGGGAAAGGACAGGAGCAGAGGGGAGAGATCGGAAAGAGATATACCGAGATGAGAGAGAGAGAGAGAGAGAGAGAGAGAGAGAGAGAGAGAGAGAGAGAGAGAGAGAGAGAGAGAGAGAGAGAGAGAGAGAGAGAGAGAGAGAGAGAGAGAGAGAGAGAGAGAGAGAGAGAGAGAGAGAGAGAGAGAGAGAATAGGAGAAAATTTCGCGGAGATAAAGATGAAAAACATGAAACTCTTATGAATCTTCTCTCAAATTTTCTCTCTCAGATCGCTTCCCTCATTCGAATTCCATCCTACTTTCTCTCCCTCCCTCCTTCCCTTCCCTTCCTTCCTCTTACTCTTCTTCCCTCCCTTCCCTCCCTTTCCTCCCTCCCTTCCTTCCCTCCCTTCTTGTTCACGCTAGCTATGAAACAAATTGAACTGCCATAAAGCCTACATTCCCGACACTCTCCCCACCCTTACCTCCACCTGCTACATCTCTCTCTCTCTCTCTCTCTCTCTCTCTCTCTCTCTCTCTCTCTCTCTCTCTCTCTCTCTCTCTCTCTCTCTCTCTCTCGGTATCTCTATGTCGCTCAAATAGTGGATAATGCATTTTAGATTAGCTAGAATGTAATTTGAGAGAGAGAGAGAGAGAGAGAGAGAGAGAGAGAGAGAGAGAGAGAGAGAGAGAGAGAGAGAGAGAGAGAGAAGAGAGAGAGAGCGAGAGCGTTTTACTTGTTTACTTTAGCTAATTAATGTTTTGTTTCAATTAGTTGACAAAGCCGAGTTACCAGATGACGGTGGTGTGTGTGTGTGTGTGTGTGTGTGTGTGTGTGTGTGTGTGTGTGTGTGTGTGTGTGTGTGTGTGTGTGTGTGTGTGTGTGTGTGTGTTTTTTCCTCGCTCACCAAGCATGCATTTTTACATTAACTGACATGAACAAAGAGAAAATTACATCTCCATCACCTCATTACTGCACACTCTCTCTCTCTCTCTCTCTCTCTCTCTCTCTCTCTCTCTCTCTCTCTCTCTCTCTCTCTCTCTCTCTCTCTCTCTCTCGGATCGCTCAAAAAATAAAAAAGTAAATAAAAAAAATATAAATAAAAATAATAATATATATAAATAAAGCTAGAGATAGATATGGTAGGTACATCCCAACATTTTTAGGTCATTCCTTTGATATTCGCAGCTTTAGAAGACTCTGAAGGCTATCACGGGAGTTCTGGCCGGCGCGCGCGTTCCAACAATTTAGATAACGTCACAGTCAGGCCGGCGTCCCATTACTCCCCCGGCGGCCTGGCTTCGGCTTAGGCGTTTCATACTCCCCTTTGTCGCTATTTTCCAATTTCACGTTTATTTTGCTGCTTATTTTGCCGTGGAATCGGACGTCGTGTCACTTTTATTCATTTACTGTATTTTTTAAGGGGGGTTATTTCTCCCTGTTTTACCTCCTGCCCCCTCCCCCTTCACCTCGCGCTCCCTCTCCCCCTTCACTTCTACGTCCGATTTCTAAGATGGTGGCATTGGAAAGGTCTTTTTACGATTATTTTTCTCCCTTATTCTATAGGTGGCGAAAGTTTCTATAGAGGAGCCACTTAGAGAGATGGCGACGTGATGGGTGGCGGGGGAGGGAAGGAAGGAAGGAGGGAGAGAGGGGGAGGAGAAGGCTAATGGAGGGAGGGAAAGGTGAAGAAGGAAAGAAGAGGAGGAGGATAGAAGGAGGCATTAATAAAGGAGTAGGTGAAGAGAGTGAAGTTAAAGGAGGGAGAAATGGAGGAGGAAAGTAGGGAAGGAAGGAAGGAGAGAAGGAAGGAAGGGAATTAATAAATGATCAGGTGAAGGAGAGTTTATAAAGTAAGGAACCAGAGGACGAACGTACGAACTAACACACACAATCTCTTCCCCATGACAGACGTCCCTCCTTACCAGAGGCCCTCCTACCCCAACGCCCCCCACACGCCCCCCACCAGGCAGCCCCACGCCGCCCAAGATGCCCCGGTCCCCCGCTGAGGCCACGACGGGGCGGCGGGGCTACAGGGGGCCAGCGGACAGCTACGTAGAGCCACGGCCGGCCGCTGAGAGGGTGACCTGAGGATGTTGACTGTGCTGGTACTACTACTACTACCATCACCTCTACTACTACTACTATTCAGAACAGCACGTCATCCGTCTCCCAGCCCCCAAAAAAGTCCCGCATCGACCCCGTCAATAGCCTTACTTACGTTCAGTGAAACAGTTAATCCTCGAACCCCGACAAGATGTGAGCCGCGCAAGTGAGTGACCTTGAAGCCGAGGAAGGCGAGGGAAGGTAACATATCAGACGACGACGATTTGATGAACGTTCGCCTAACCAATGCATATCATAACAGTGAGAAGAGGAGAGGAGAGGAGCGACTGGAAAATACTGCCCACTCAAAGATGCTGCAGACATACACACATACATATCAGAAAGTCAATTAATATAAAGAAAAGGAGTGAATGTGTTGCCTATCATTGGGTGAACTTGGTGATTCATACATTACGAAAAGGCAAAAAATAAATATAAATAAATAAATGAACGTTAGCGAATCAGATGAAAATAATAACAATAATACATGATGAAATAACATGAAAAAACCGAAGGAAATTCTCGAACACAAAATTGATAAAAAGTAGAGAGGAGAGGAGAGGACAACCGCCTTTCTTAAGCATATCACCCAATCAAAAGTAGTGTTAGTCAAGTTTCCGTTGGTCTCTCCCCCTCGGGTGTGCGTGCGGGAATGCGATTCTGTTATACTCACTCCCTCCCCTTGAGAAATGAAAAACAAAAAATTGATCCTGAAATTTTTTTGTGTGTATCTGTATTCATTTGTTTATACATATATATTTTACGTACAATACAGAAAACGAACACTAAAAAAATGAGCAGCAGCAGCAGCAGCATCACGAGTTGTTTTGACAAGAAAGAAAGTTAAGTGTTTTGACGTTGGTGTGACGCGCCGGAAAGATCACACACACACTAGCTTTTGTTTTATTTACAAGTGTCCGGGGGAGGGAGTTCTTTTCAAGTTTGAATATATATTTTTCTTTTCATAACAAACAATTGCCACCAGTTTTCTCCGCCCGCCCACCAGCCCACCACCCTCGCGCCCGTCAATCAGCGCCGCCCACCCACCCCCCCCTATCGTGCCACCCAAGCCACTGCAAGCCCTGTAAATAAGGCTTCCTCAAGTCAGCCAATGAGGGGCCGTCCTCATCCCCCGGGATACCCAATCAGCGTCCAGAATAGACTTGTGTCCAGCCAATCAACATCCAGAATCTTTCCTATCCAGCCAATTAGCGTCCACATAGTTTAGCGATTAGCCAATCGGCTTCAAGAACAATCATTAATCCAGCCAATCAGCATACAAGTGGCCCCTCCTCCCCCCTCCCACTCGGTACCACCAAGACGCATTCCTTGCCGCCCACTCGCTGCCAGAGGACCTGTGGTGTGCCCCGCCCCGCCCCGCCCCGCCCCGCCCATCCCTGCCCCGCCCCGCCCCGCCGATGTGCACGGGGTGGGAGTTCGCGGCGCACGGCATTTTTCTGAATCAATTATCAGTTAATAAAAAAAGTTTCTATAGGCAATACACGAACTTTCCTTCTTGATTAGTTACAAAGTTGTGTAATATATTATATATTTTTTATTGTTTCACGACTTGTGACCATGCAACTTTAGGTCTTCCAAAGACTGCTGTCAGCCACCAGCCCGGCGGTCCTCGGCCTCGGCCTCGGCCTCGCGGTCCCCCTCTGGCTTGTGACCTTCCTGCCCCTCCCCCCGCTCCCCCCACCGCCAGGCGCCGCGCCTGTCCTGGGCCCTCCCCCCCATCCTCCCGCCCACCCCGGCATTATGATTACGTTCCAACACCCTTTCCTGTGACTCGAGTCTAGTCCAATACTGTGAGATATGTAAATACTGTAGTGTAGGTGAGGTCAGGTCAGCCTAAGGTCAATCCCGCCGCCACGCTGACGTCACCATCCCTGCAAGACTGTGAGGCAATAGTGTGACCCTGTACAAGCCGGTGACGTCAGCACAAAGGCCGGAAGTGACCCCAGGCTTCGTTTACATAAGGTGGCGCGGGGCGAGGATGGGCGGGGCGGGGCACAGGAAAACTCTTCTTGGTCGCCCTGCCCCGCCCCGTCTCGCCCCGTCCTAGTGTTAGTAGCACCAGGCCGCGGCGCCACTCCCAACACCGCCCCCAAGGCTGCCCACACCCTCAAGGCCGCCCACACGCCCGGGTCAGGCCACTGAGGCGAGGCTGGGAGGGACGTCGCGGTCCGTTTCTGTCATGCACAACAAGCGTAACTATTGCATGCAAGGAGGAAGGAAGGAAGGAACTGTTCTAATTTTGTAAACTAATACAAACAAAAGGTGACTTCTCTGGCCCGAATTTGAACGACAATAACTGTAGTAGTGCGCTTACCGAGCTGCTCTGCGCTGACTAAACTATAGGGAGACGCTGCGTTGTAGAGGACAAGAATCAGCCAGCCAGTCAGCCTGTCGATGGTGGAGGGCGGCTGACTGTCCTTAGCGTAGCAGCCAACCAGCACCGCCGCCCGCCGCCGCCCGCACGTCGGTCATTGCTTTGTAGACGCTGGAAGCCGCCCGTCAGGACCGGCTCATACCTGGCTGGGAACATATCAGGTGAAACATATCGCGGGAAGGAGGGAGAGGATGAAGTAGTGATAAGGTTGTACAAGGATGCTGGAAGGAAGGAAAATGTTAAGTCACGTAAATGTACTACAATGAACAAGAGGAAAGAAAGAGAGTATAGAGGCGGGAAAGAATGTTATAGGTACATAAGAAAGACTGTATAAGGACAATAAGGAAGGGAAAGATTAGACTATAGATGACATGAATGGACAGAGAAGAGAAGAGATGAAGGCCAAACTAACTTACCATGCATACAACAAACCAAAGACAAAATGAATAAAGTTATGCAGTTACTTATTCAATGTATAAAATAATGATAGTAATAAATAATAATGATAATAAATAAATAAATAAAAGCTAATACAATAATAATAATAATAATAATAATAAACTAATAATAATGCATACCAAAGTGACAAGCGTTGTATTCTGTTACCCAGCCGTGTATAACGATGTATTACGCATATTTTTCCATATTGTATAATTTTAAGTCATGTATATTATTTTGTAGGAGTGACTTAAGGTTGTGTATGTATGTGCATGTGCGTATGAGTGTGTATGTGTGTGTGTACATTAGGCGTAGGTACTGTACGTGTGTATAGTTGTTTTATGTGTGAATATGTATATCCTGTGTATGTATATTGACCTCCTTGTGTGTGTGTGTGTGTGTGTGTGTGTGTGTGTGTGTGTGTGTGTGTGTGTGTGTGTGTGTGTGTGTGTGTGTGTGTGTGTGTGTGTGTGTGTAGATATATGTCTAGTGTGAGGATATTGAAAGTCTGAAGGTGATTGTAATTTTTTTTTTTTTTTTTTTTTTGGTGTGTGTGTGTGTGTGTGTGTGTGTGTGTGTGTGTGTGTGTGTGTGTGTGTGTGTGTGTGTGTGTGTGTGATTGTCCACTTCCTTCCCGTTGTGTACCTGTCGCCTGCCCTGATTGGTCCGTTGTTCCACCTGTGTCCCTGGTTCTCTTGTCTCGTCCCTTCCACTCACTCCACATCTTTACTCTTTACTTTCTCTATTAATTAACTTTCTTTATCATTATCTTAATTATTTTCTCATCTTAATAATTTTCTTTCTTTATTATTATCTACTTTTATAATTTCCTTCCCCGTTTCTACATTTTTTTTTTTTTTTTTTTTTTTAATTGCTATTTTTATGTAATTTTCTACCGTTTGTTATCTTGTTAATTAATACATATTTTCGATATATTATTTATTCTGATAAAAGTAATTTGTTATTCGTTGTATTTATCATTCCATAAGTTTCGTTAAAAAAGATATATATATGTTCCTAATTCTATTATTTGTTAAACGTTTGTAATGATTATGTATCTCTGAATTCCACTATTTATTATTATTATTATTATTATTATTATTATTATTATTATTATGTATATAAGTTATTAATTAAGTTGTTCCGGTGATTTAATCAAGTGACTCGTTAATTAATGTTATTTTGCAACCTTTTCTTCTTAATAGCGGCTCAGTGCAATATGTTTCAAGCTGTACTAATTTTTTTTTAATAGATGACCCCCATTTTTGTTAGTTCCTCTATTTCCCCTTGTTCTAACTAATGAGAGAGAGGGAGAGAGGGGAAGGAAGGGAGAGGAAGAGAAAATGGTGAAGGGGGAAAAGAAATCTGGCCGGGAAAGGGAGGGGCGGCGTAGGACAAGGTAAGCATCCCACGTAGAGATGAATAAATTTATAGACTTGTCATTTTTTTTAACTATAACGTTAACCGGAAATTGATATAAATTAATAAAAAAAAGGCAATACAAGTGTAAGTATATATAAATAGAGCTAATTTTGATTATATATTCTTGTTTAAAATTAAGGAAAGACAGTAAAGAAAACGTAATATTGTCTCTTCCCTCCCGGCCAGTTAGTTTTTTTTTTCTCTCTCTCTCTCTCTCTCTCTCTCTCTCTCTCTCTCTCTCTCTCTCTCTCTCTCTCTCTCTCTCTCTCTCTCTCTCTCTCATTCCTTCAGTTCGATCATTCCTCAATTCCTTCTCCCTTTTATATATACAGAGCCCCGCGGCCCTTTTCAATAAAAAAATGTTGTATTTTTCGTAAGTGTGGTTTTATTATCCAACATTGTACGCTTCACTCATTATTATTATTATTATTATTATTATTATTATTATTATTCATTGAAAAATAAGTGAAAAAATAAGTGAAAGGAATGCAAAGGAAACTGTGAAGAGATGAGCAGAAGAGGAACGAAGAAGAAGAGGAGGAGGAGGAGGAGAATAGAAGGTAATAGGAAGGAAAAAACTAAAGAAAAGAAAAGAGAAAAACAAGTAAGAAAAAAGAGAAGCAGAGAGGGAGGGAGGAAAGGTGGAGAACTATTAAAAGGAGATAAAAACAAAGAGAGATAGCAAGAGAAAGACGAAAGATGAGTAAGGAAAAAGGAGGAGACAGGAAAAGTTAGAGTAAACAAGGAGAAGGAAAGGAAAGGACACATGAGAAGGAGGAGGAAAAAGAAAGGAGGAGAAAGGTAGGAAAAGTATGAAAAAAAAGGTTGACATAAGAAATACAAGAGAAAAATAGACTACCATGTATAATTAGTTTACCTGCTAACTAACTACCTGGAATTATTAGTATGAGAGAAAGGATAGAGAAGGAGGAGGGAGAGGAAGAAATGTTGCAGCAAAATATTTATGGGTAAAGAAAAATGATTGAGAGAAAGAGAAAGGTATAGGATGAGAAGGAAGAGGAAAATAAGGAGGAAAAAGAGGAAAACTATTACTAACACTAACTGACTGACAATTTCCTAACAAACTCGTGAAAAAGATGTAAGTACACTCGCAATGGAAAAAAAAAAAAAAAAAAAAGGTAAGAGTCAAGGCTTATACAATCTTTCCGTGATACGTTTATGATAAGTAGACGAGAGAGAGAAAAAAAAAAGTATGTGCGTGTGTGTGTGTGTGTGTGTGTGTGTGTGTGTGTGTGTGTGTGTGTGTGTGTGTGTTTACCTCACTGTGTTTCCCCTGCAGTGGACCCGCCAACACCCATCACCACCAGTAACATGCAAACTAAGGCGAGTAACAGCCAGGAAGTCAACTCACCGGTGGGTTTCTGCGGGACACTTGTCACCTCCCTTAGCTAGTATGTTGTTTCTCTCCCTTGCAGCGGGCGTCGTGCGGGGACTTGATATAAAGCAGCTTGTAGTCTAGTCCTTCGCCTGTGTGGGAGAACGGAGGAGTTAATGTTTTGCTATGAAAGTGAGACAATATTAATACTTTCCAGTGTAGATATATAGACATACACATAATGGATTTATAAACACAAGGTTACGATGATGAGTGAAGGACAGCAAGGAAATTAAGTAAAAAGTTCAATAAAATAAAATAAAATAAAATAAAATACTCGTTCTAAGTAAATTTCAATACTATATGGACATCATCTTTCACTCCCGCTGCAAACCACACCATAACATCACGTGGCCTTGCCTTGCACCAACACAGTGAAGGTCAGTGGATGTAAGTGTTAAAAACGTAGATATATGTGAATAAAGGAAAACCGAAGGAAGATTAGAGCAAGGAATGAGAGGTGAAGGAGACGCGATTGAGTACACCAACAGGAAAGACAACATGAACGGACACCAAGCAACACAACACGAATGAGAACAAGAACAGGAGGAGGAAGAGAGAGAATTAAGGAAGAGATAACAAGGTCAAGGTGTTCATGTATCCCTTGAGATGCGTTCTGCAGTATGTCAATTTCTAAGCGTCAGGAATCTTCGTCTTTACAGTACCGTCTTGTGCCTTTCACTTCAGATTAGATACTATAATTTATCTCAGCCTAATAGGGGCCAACATGTCTTCTGCTGTTTGTTCTTCCTTTGTGTTCCTTTCTGTTGTCCTACATACCCCTAAAGAAGAGGAATGAGGACAGACAGTTGGCTACGTGTCAGGTGTCTTGGCCAAACATCGAGAGTTCTAACGTGGCTGGTCCTTGTAATGAGGAGTCAGCAGCAGGTCCGACACTTCATCACCGCAACACTAAAAGGGCGTGTGTGTAACGTGGGGTGACCTTGAGTCTTTGGTGTGTGTGTGTGTGTGTGTGTGTGTGTGTGTGTGTGTGTGTGTGTGTGTGTGTGTGTGTGTATATGTATGTGTGTGTGTGTGTGTGTGTGTGTGTGTGTGTGTGATGTGTGTGTGTGATGTGTGATGTGTGATGTGTGATGTGTGATGTGTGTGTGATATGTGTGTGTGATATGTGTGTGTGATATGTGTGTGTGTGTGTGTGTGTGTGTGTGTGTGTGTGTGTGTGTGTGTGTGTGTGTGTGTGTGTGTGTGTGTGTGTGTGTGTGTGTGTGTGTGTGTGTGTGTGTGTGTGTGTGTGTGTGTGTGTGTGTGTGTGTGTGTGTGTGTGTGTGTGTGTGTGTGCTGTGACAGTCAGTGAATGGGAGACACTTGTACCAGAGTCATGGAACGAGGGACGGCGGCGCTAGTCCAATAGTGTTTTTGTTTTTTGTCATGACCACGACCACCACCACCACCACCACCACCACCACGACCACCACCACCTTGCCACCTTGCCGAGGCTGGTGGACAGTATACAGTGGGTGGCAGGAACAGTCCCTCAGTGGATGTCAAGCTACGTTGTTGAGTAGATCTCCAGGACGCAGGGAATCAATGTTTTGTGTACGCTAGGAGGAGAGGGATCTGTCGAGGTGCTTGTAAATGTGATCTAACAATGACAGTGTGTAAGGGAAGGTTATTAACTCTTTCGTTGCTAAACATACACACGTAAAGACAGAGAAAATGTACTTATCTAGTTAACATTGAGAGAGATAGAGAGAGAGAGAGAGAGAAAGTAAGTCCCCACAACTCTATTCACAGACAATATACATTTTTGAGAGCGAGAAGAAAATTGTCACATTGTCTCCCTAAAAACATTGCCGCAAAATTTCTGGTTAGGTTTCAGGTCAGGTTAGGTTAGACTAAGTTAGGTTAGGTCGACAGTCGCCTCCACATTCCACCCTTTCGCTCCCACGCCCACGTCACGTCACCCATTCCTACCTACCGATAATGTCTTTTGTCCTATCACAGAAAAAATATCCTTGGCGCCTTATAGAGAGAAGTAAAAAAAATAGTAATAAAAATTTAACAAAGACGGTAGATTAGCATAAACAGCTCGTCCGTTGTATTTATAAACCTAGACGAAAAGGGAAAAGAAAAAAAAAATCAAAGTAAAACAAAACAAAAAAAGTAAAATAAAGAGGGAGGAAATAAAGCCGTTTTGCAGCTGCTGGAGGACAAGATTGAGAGACGAAATTGTATAAAAAAATAATAAAAAAAGATAAAATAAAAAAAAGTTAAGAAAATCGCTCTAGTGCAGGGAAACAAAGAGCACAGAAGGAGGAAGGGGAAAAAGTATGAAAAATATAAGAAAATACTTAGAAGAAGCTTTTGTTCTGTTGTGCGCAAGTAATGGCATCCAATGAAGATGATAATGACCAAGCCAGGCCGACTCATAGGCCTTATAATGGAGGAGGAGGAGGAGGAGGAGGAGGAGGAGGAGGAGGAGGAGGAGGAGGAGGAGGAGGAGGAGGAAGAGGAGGAGGAGGAGGAGGAGGAGGAGGAAGAAGAAGAAAAAAAGCAGGAGGAGGAGGAAGAAAAAATTATATGAGGAGGAGGAGGGAGAAAAGATAAAATGAATGAGGAGGAGGGAGAGAAAGAAAAAATAAGAGGAAAGAGGAGGAAGAATAAGAAGAAAACAGAGAAAGAATAAGAATAAGAAAAGAAAAACAAGAGGAGCAAAAGAAGTAGCAAAAAAAAAATTAATACAAAAAAAGAAGGAGGAGGAGGAGGGACAGAACATATGTATTTCCACCGTCAAAATAAACTGTACAACACAACACAACCGAACTCAGAACCCCAAACTTTACATGTAAGGGACTCAAGACCAGGGCGAGGCATACATTGTTGAGCGGGGCGAGGAAGCAAAACTGACGGGGGCTGGATGCAGGTTTTTCTTTGCTTCAGTACCAGTAGAAGAAGAGGAGGAGGAGGAGGAGGAGGAGAAGAAGAAGGAGGAGGAGGAGAAGGAGGAGGAGAAGGAAAAGAAGAGGAAGGAGGAGAATAAGAAGTAGAAGAAGAATACAAGGAAATACAAGGGAACACAAGCAGCAACAGACACTAGCTGTCTGATATAACTACTCTACACTAACTACTTGAAAGAAGGAGGAGGAGGAGGAGGAGGAGGAGGAAAAAAAGAAGGAAAAGGAGGAGAAGAAGAAGAAGAAGAAGAAAGAGGAGGAGGAGAAGAAGGAAGAAGAGAAAAAGAATGAAGATGGACACACACAAGAAAAGAAAATACAAGATGCCAGTAGAAATCTAACTCCCTACTGAGACTACCTAGTATAAGAATGACTTGTTGGTATAAGAAAAAAAGAAGAAAGAAAAAGATGTAAGGTGGTATAAAGGAAGTACAAGGCAAGGGGAAAAAAAGGTAGGAAACAAAAACTAGACTTCCTTCCCAGACACCATTGCACTTGAGGGAAAAAAATAAACAATAAGAAAAACTAACCCAGAACCATAAGTAAAATAATAATAATAAGGGAGAAAAAACAACTATTTTTTTAGGAGAACAGATACGGAAAGTTTAGAGTAAGGAATGAAGTTACAGCACAAAATTATACTAGATTTCTTATTTTATAAGGAAGAGGAAGAGGAGGTGAAGTAAAAGAAAAAGAAGAAGAAGCAGAAGAAAAAGAAGAAGAAGGAGATGAAAACAAAAAGAATAAAAGATCAAAAAAGAAATTGAAACAGAAAAAGAAGAAGAAGAGAAAGGGAGGAGACAATAACCACGACCAGATAAGAATGAGAACTTGGACGAAGAAGACGACAGAAAAGGTGAAGACAGAGAAGACAATAGATAGCAAAGCGAGGAAGAGAAGAAAGATAAGAAAGATAAGAAAGAAAACAAGAGCAGAAAAATTAGAACAGAAGCCAAAATCAGAGAAAAAAAGAAGAAAAAAAACTTGACATTATTTTGAAGGAAGGAAAACTAGGGATGAGGACAAACTGGAGTGAGACGAGAGAGGAGAGACGGAGAGAGAGAGAGAGAGAGAGAGAGAGAGAGAGAGATGAGAGAGAGATGAGAGTACACACAGACACTACCACCACAAGAGAGGGGAAACAAAGAGGACATAAAAGCAAGGGTACGCAAGGGAAAATAAGATAAACGAGAAAGAGGAACAAGAGGGGAAACAAGGAGAGAGAGAGAGAGAGAGAGAAGAGAGAGAGAGAGAGAGAGAGAGAGAGAGAGAGAGAGAGAGAGAGAGAGAGAGAGAGAGAGAGAGAGAGAGAGATAAAAGCCAAGAGGAACAGAGAAGGTCAACAATTCAAGAGGAAAGAAAGAGTTCAACAGGAAAGAATAAAGAGGAAGCCAAGAGGACGAGAAAGGGAGGCTCGCTCTCTCTCTCTCTCTCTCTCTCTCTCTCTCTCTCTCTCCTCTCTCTCTCTCTCTCTCTCTCATCTCCCTCCTTCTCCCTCTCCCATCCTCTCTCTCCCATCTCTCATCTCTCTCCATCATCTCTCTCTCTCCTCTTCATCATCATCATCATCCAAACACACACACACACACACACACACACACACACACACACACACACACACACACACACACACACACACGACACACACACACACACTACAACACATAAGATCCTCGGTATTAATGGTTATAGTGTACTGACGCCCCCCTCCTCCCCCTCCTCCCCCCTCCTCCTCCCCTCCTCCCCCACTCCAACCCCCCCCCCAAACACACCCATCCCCCCACCAAAGACAGCCTCGCACACCCTAGTAGTTACAACACACGCGGAGCAAGTAATATTGGTGTGTGTGTGTGTGTGTGTGTGTGTGTGTGTGTGTGTGTGTGTGGTGTGTGTGTGTGTGTGTGTGTGTGTATGTGTGTGTGTGTAGTGAGTGTGTGTGTGTGTGTGTGTTGTGTGTGTGTGTGTGTGTTGTGTGTGTGGTGTGGTGTGGCCTCGCATGATCATATCCTCTTAACTTGTTGTGAGTTAGTGGGGCATAGAAGCGCACGCCATCTGGTGGTGCTCTC
This sequence comes from Cancer borealis, assembly GCA_036785275.1. NCBI lineage: Eukaryota > Metazoa > Arthropoda > Malacostraca > Decapoda > Cancridae > Cancer > Cancer borealis. The sequence continues at coordinate 13,715 of JAXIVD010010244.1, forward strand.
TCTCTCTCTCTCTCTCTCTC
>JAXIVD010010245.1:0-10000 GCA_036785275.1 Cancer borealis
CCCACCACCCCACCACCACCACCACTACACCACACCACTACCACCACACCACCACCACCACATACCACACACGCACACACACACACACACGTACACGCACTCAATTTCCTATGTGCGACACCAGGCTATTTTTCTGTCCATCCTCTTGTTTATCTCTGAGAGTTTTTCTGTCTTTTCTTTTTTTGCATTCATTCATTCATTAAGTTTTTTCTCTACGTTCCCTCCTTGACCTTTTTCTTCTTCTTTCTTTTCTTTCTTTCTTTTTTTTTTCTTCTTTTTCTTCTACTTTTTCTTATTTTTCTTTTAATCTTGTTTTTCTTGTTCTTTTTTTTTCTTCTTCTTCTTTGTGATATCCTACTCCACACACACACACACACACACACACACACACACACACACACACACACACACACACACACACACACACACACACACACACACAAACACTTCAGTAAAAGAAAAATTGATTGAAAAATAGCACTAATGGGATGAAAAGAAAAAAAAAGTGAATGGGTACAAATTAATTATGAGAGAGAGAGAGAGAGAGAGAGAGAGAGAGAGAGAGAGAGAGAGAGAGAGAGAGAGAGAAGAGAGAGAGAGAGAGAGAGAGAGAGAGAGAGAGAGAGGCATGAATGATTAATGAGTTACTCCTTATCTTCTGGCAATGAAATTATCCATCTCCTCCTCTACTTCCTCCTCCTCTTCCTCCTCCTCTCCTCCTCCTCCTCCTCCTCCTCCTCCTCCTCCTCCTCCTCCTCCTTCGTTTTGGAGTTAGGTAGATACAAATAATGATGACAAAAGCAGCAGAGAGAACATAAGAATAAGTAAAAAATAATAAAAAAGAAGAAGAAAATGTGATAATAGTGACAAGAAAAGAAGAAGAAAATGATGATGATGATGATGATGAAAAAGTAAAAATGCTCCACAATATACGAGTTTCATGCAGACGTTAGATATAGATAAAGATAAGAAGAATATCAAGCAAGAAAGATTATGTGCAAGATGAAGATGAAGAGGAGGGGGAGGAAGAGGTGGAGGAGAGGAAGAGGAGAATGAGGAGGAAGAGGAGGAGGAGGAGGTGGAGGAGGAAGAAGAGGAAGAGGAGGAAGAGTAGGGGACAACGGCGTACTTTCTTCTCTTAAAAGTCAAGGGTCGATGAAATTTTTGTTTACCTTGAAGGAGAAAGGTTTCTAGGCGACCATAGTAGTAGTAGTAGTAGTAGTAGTAGAGTAGTAGTAGAATAATAAAGTAGGTGAGGAGGATGTCACCAGAAAACCTGAGATTCACTTTATTTTAACCCTTACATTACCTTTTCTTATCTTGCTTTACTCTTACTTACCTTATCTTACCATATCTTACTCTTACCTTATCATACCTTACTTTACCTTACCCTACCTTACTCCTACCTTTCCCTATTCTACCGTGTCTTACATTACCTTACCTTACCATAAATTACCTTATCTTTCCTTACCTTACCTTACCTTACCTTACCTTACTTACCTTACCTTATCTTCCCCATATACTTACCATATTACCCCCATTTATTGCACTTTTTTTCTCCCCTTTATCCTTAACCTAATATATCTCCCTAATATATCTATCTTTCTATTTCATCCTTCCCTTTCCTTCCCCTCAACTTCCTTATACATCCTCCATCCCTCTCTCTCCTCTTGTTCCTTATCTACTTACTTATCTCTCTCTCTCTCTCTCTCTCTCTCTCTCTCTCTCTCTCTCTCTCTCTCTCTCTCTCTCCTCTCTCTCTCTCTCTCTCTCTCTCTCTCTCTCTCTCTCTCTCCTTACTTAATCCATGTTCTTCTACCTCCTATACCTTCTTGGAAATCCCAAGTCTCTTTTTTTTTCTTTCTTCTCCTCCTCCTCCTCCTCCTCCTCCTCCTCCTTCTCCTCGTCTTCCCTCGTCTTACTCCTGCAAATTTTCCGTCTTTTACCCACCTTCATTTTCTTCTTGGTTCTTATTAACTCCTCTTCACCTTTTCTTTTCGTCTCCATATCCGTTTCCTTTATGGTTTTCCTCTTACTCTCTTATATTCCCTGTCATCCTTCCTCTTCCTCTTACTTCTTTCTCCTCCTCCTCTCATTTATTAGCTTCCTTGTAACTCCTTCTATCTCCTCTTTCCTCTTCCTTCACTTCTGTACCCTTTACTCTTTCTCCTTCCCTCCTTCCCCATCCTATCATTTCCTATAAATCCTCTTTTCACTCCCCTTTCTATCCTACAACACTCCTATAAAATTTGCCTCTTCCTCCCTTCATCCTAAACCAAAATGATCCTCTGTAAATCATCTTGACCTTGACATTTAGTTTCAACCCTTCCGCCCCTTGTCGCTCCCTTTGACCTATGCAACGCCTCTGTCCCTCCTGCCCCCCCTGTCCCTGTCGTCCCCTCCTCTGGCAAGCAGGAAGGGGAGACCAAAGACTGATAGGGAGATAACGGGGTGAGTGCGCGGTAGCTTGCTCCCCTCCCCTCCTTCCCCTCTCTTCAGCATGACCGTCTCCCTCTTCTATCACTGGGAAGGGGTGAGGGGAGAGGGTGAGGGGAGGGGATGGATGCGGCGCAGATGGATGACATGAGAGCATCCATGGCGTGGCAGGAACGTGATGATGGGCGACACACGACACTTAGAATGGTATGTTGGTGCTCACTGTTACATCGCAGGCACATGCACACACACACACACACACACACACACACACACACACACACACACACAGACACACACACACACACACACACACACACACACACACACACACACACACGAGAATGTACTGTAATGTATGTGTGTAATGTACTTTCTACCTACCACCTCATTGCACTGAATTGTTATGTTGATGTACTATGCGTGATGTTGCACTAATAAAGGTTGCTGTGATACCACCACCACCACCACTACCACCACCACCATGCGCAGCACACATTACAAACAAATAACAAATAAGCAAACCAGCGCCTTATAGCGACGTAATACTACGCAATACAACACGTGCAATGGACAGTATGTGGTAGTCATGGTTACGATAAGTAATCTGTGTATGTGTGTGTGCTTGTGTGTGTGCTTGTTTGTGTGCGTGTGCGTGTGCGTGTGTGTGTGTGTGTGTGTGTGTGTGTGTGTGTGTGTGTGTGTGTGTGTGTGTGTGTATGTGTGTGTGTGTGTGTGTGTGTATGTGTGTGTGTGTGTGTGTGTGTGTGTGTGTGTGTGTGTGTGTGTGTGTGTGTGTGTGTGTGTGTGTGTGTGTGTGTGTGTGTCTGCGTGCGTCAAGAGACCGGAAATAATAATAACAATAATTTATCTATCTATATACCAGCCTGTTATCCCCTTGAAGGAAGGTAGCCAAGACAAGACATGCATACACACACCCGTACACACACCCATACATACACACACCCATGCATACATACATACATACATACACTCCTCTCACTTAGTTCCTACATCCCCAGAGGATAAAAGAAGGGCATCCCTCCCAGCACAGCGCGTCAGGTCACTCACACAAAGAGGACAACTACAAGGGTCTTTAATCCTCAACAGAGTCCTAAAGTTCACCCTGCCACCCTGCCGCCCTGCCACCCTGCCGCTTTATGTTTAACCTGCCCACACCTGATATGATTAAAAAATAATAATGATTTGTATATGTCCGGAAGCATAGGAGAATATATATGTATTTAACAGGCAGTCAGTAAATTAAATTGAAACACTATGGTGGTGGTAAACAACCGAGGTATAGAAAACGATGTGTGTTTGTGTGTATGTAAGTATATATAGATAAACAAAGACATGACACACTTTACCAAAGAAAAAAGTAAATAAATAGGACGCAAAGTACTCCTGACAGATATCGATAGTACACACACACACACACACACACACACACACACACACACACACACACACACACACACACACACACACACACACACACACACACACACACACACACACACAGATAGATAGACTGAGAAACAAAGAAGACCCTCGTACACAAACCATCCGACACACACACACACACACACACACACACACACACACACACACACACACACACACACACACACACACACACACACACACACACACACACATCCTATAAATAGAGGGAAGTCCTCTCAGCGCCAGAATAACCTACGCACTACGCTTTGTGGGTAGAGAGAGAGAGAGAGAGAGAGAGAGAGAGAGAGAGAGAGAGAGAGAGAGAGAGAGAGAGAGAGAGAGAGAGAGAGACGAATTATAGTAATGTAGAGACTATAGAGAGATAAACAAACAAACGTAGATGTAAATAGATCAGTTGGCAGACACGCAGACACATGAAGATAAGGATAGAAACAAAGAGACAGACAGATAGACAGACAGACAGACAGACAGACAGACAGACAGACAGACAGACAGGCACGTAGAAAGATTGACCGGCATATACACAGATAAACAGACAGACAGATAGACAAAATGACAAGCAGACAAGAAGAATCAGATGCAGACAAGACACAGACAGAGGAGAAATGAATAAATAAACGACACACACACACACACACACACACACACACACACACACACACACACACACACACACACACACACACACACACACACACACACACGCACACACACACACAGGCAGAGGAAGGGCATTTCAACACCGAAGATGAAATTCAACTTATGACATTTATGACTCTTAAAAGAAACCATTAATTGCATATGTCAACTCTCTCTCTCTCTCTCTCTCTCTCTCTCTCTCTCTCTCTCTCTCTCTCTCTCTCTCTCTCTCTCTCTCTCTCTCTCTCTCTCTGTATGTCTGTATGTAATTCAGACAGACAGACAGACAGACAGACAGTTTCCCCTTGACCGCCACCCCATTGCATCAACCTTCACTATCTCGTAACACTATTACCATGGATACTGTTGTGTACACTGACTGTTATTATCGTTCTTGTCTCACCCTTACCTTACCACTTCTACCACACTCCCCCGTCCCTCCCCACCACCACCCACCACCCACCTATCTCCTGTCTCCCCAACACACACACATACACAAACACATATACATCCTGCCTCACTTCTTCCCTCATGTCTCTTTCCGTCTCTCTCTCCCTCTCCCTCGTAATGTTTTCCTTTAATTTTCCTCCCTAATGAACTTAAAAAATACACTACAGTCTTGTACAATATTTTCCCACCGCTGCCTTGCTCTGTCCAGTCTCCTAATGGCAGGTGATTATACTGTATTTGTCTTTCATTTCTTTTTAGTTCCCCAACCAGCGAGTCGTAAAGTTGGTTCTCACGGTGTTGTTGAAGTAGAACTATGTTTTCCATTGGTAATTTTTTTATCATAACTGCTGATTCCTCTTTCTATTATTTCCTTCACTGGTAACTCCCTTTAATTTTTTTTTCTTCACTGGTAGCTTTCACTTGTAATTCACTTGTAATTCCTCTTTCTATCATTCTCTTCACTGATAACTATCTCTTCTCTGATAAGTATCGCTTTATTCCTTTCCTTTCACCGGTAACTTTCCTTCTATCTATCTCTTCACCTTTTACAAAATTCTCTTCGTTAATAAAACTCGACACAAATCTTTCCTTTTGCCGTCTTGTATAATTTCATTCCTTTCTCTGTTTAACGCGGGAACATTGCTGTGTCATGCCACTGTATCTCTTCACCTTCAACCTACGACACCTGAGAGCAAGGTATCATCAGGCAGACTCTCCTCGCTAAATTTAACATGGCAATCTCTGGCAATATACTTTTTTCCCTCTTTTTTAAGCGGCGTAAACGGCATTATATACTTTTATGTTACGCTTATTTAACTCTTTGCTGAAATTATTATAGTGGAATGTGTATGAAAATATATGTATTTATGTATGTGTATGTATGGGTGTATTAGGGTAGATGTAGGAGAAGGAAAGTGAGTCTGTGGATGTTTGATTTATAGAGGAAAGGGGGCAAGGAGAGGTCATGGGGGCAGAGGAGGGTCATGAGGTGAAGGTCAGGAGGGAGGGGGGGATGTGGCAAAGGTCATGTGTCTGAGGTGGACGTATTCGTGGGTTTGTCTTTTGGAAAAGATGATAACAGGCCTCATGTCCATTCCATCTCATGCACTTCATCACTCAGAAATTCTCTCTTTTTTTCTCTCTCTCATTTTACGTCCTCTCACATCCTTCTCACTCACACATACTCTCCTCTTATCTCACTCACTCCTATTACTCCTTCTTGTCTCTCACCTCCTGTGACATTCTCTCTCTCTCTCTCTCTCTCTCTCTCTCTCTCTCTCTCTCTCTCTCTCTCTCTCTCTCTCTCTCTCTCTCTCTTTCTCTTGTTTTTCCCCTTGTCTTGTTTTGCTGAAGGAAAAGAAGAGATAAAAAAAGGTTTGCTGAAGATGAAACACTTTATATGGAGATGAATGCAGACTACCAAACAATATTCTGAAGAAGTCAGGGTGAAGATAGTGTCAGGGAGAGAAGGGATGAAGGGATGGAAGGAGGGAGAGGGACGAAGCGACGGGGTATGAGTGTGAATAAGGGCTTGATAGAGTGTCGGGAAGAACGGGTGAAGGAGTCAGGAAGATTTATAGGTGAAGGAGGTAAGTGTGAGGGTGTGAGTTAAGGAAGTGTCAGTATGAGGTGGTTAGGGAAGCATAAGTTCAAGAGATGCAGGTGTAGAGAAGTTCTGTATGAGTGAGGTGGAGGGAATGGGCGGTGCTGTGCGGTGGAGTGTGGGTGGAGGAATGGGCGGGGTGCGTGTGGATAACGGAGTATATGGACAGAGAGTGGACGTGGAAGGGTAGATGGGGTGAGCAAGGATAGTGGGGCATGGATAGGCGTGGAAGGTACGGGGTATGGGACAGGGAGTGGGCGTGGAGGGGTGGGCGGGGTGGGCGGCGTGTGGGTGCTTGTCGAGGTGGGTCAATAAATGCAGTGAATGGTGCCTGATAAGAGGTAATTCCCTGGTGTGGGCGCCCCGTGGCTCCCTGGCCCTGCCTGGCTGGGTCTTCCCGACACGAGAGATATAAAGATGTTACGGCGGATATTAAGGTAAAAAATATATTACTTTGAAATTATAAGGGGTACATAATCTCTCTCTCTCTCTCTCTCTCTCTCTCTCTCTCTCTCTCTCTCTCTCTCTCTCTCTCTCTCTCTCTCTCGTTAGGCTGTTATGGGTGAAACGGCACACGATGGGTGAAACGGCACACGAGTCCCTCCGTCACCCGTGGGTCCCCCATGGGTGGTGGTGGGTGGTGGGTGTTCTGGCCGTGATGCACACAACAAATACCCATGAGAAGTCCTCTGGAACCTGCGTGTACCTCGTATTAGACTTTATTAATAGCGAGAGCTGGTGACAGCTGGCACGGGGCTGCGCCAGATGCAACACCCTTTGTTTACCTCCCTCCCGACGCCCGACACTGTCCACCGCTGCTCATTGCACATTTCCATCAAGTATTTCAGGTTCGCCAAGGCCCCTGGTGAGGCTGGCGGAGGCGAATAGGGTGCATCAACGCAGGACAACCCATGTACGCAAAAAGGTTTTGGTTGTTGGCTGGCGAGTTCTAGCATCTCACGAGGGGGGGAGGACTGAGGAGGGACGGTGCGCTGTCGTTGCCGCGGCCTCAGTCTCAGTGTTCATCACGGTCGCGGAGAGCGAGATGGTGCCGAATCTGTAATTCCTGTTGCTTGGTCGATAGCTACGGGCCGAAGGTCTGGTCACCTGTAGGGACCTGTAGCAGGCCTAGTGCTTGAGGACCAGACCAGACAGGACGTGCAGGCCAGAGTCGGCGACAGTCATGAGTGTCGGGGCAACAACCTGCACCCTTGCCCTGACTCTCCCCCGCCTGCGGACGGGCCCACCTGACAAGCGGACTTAGCAACGCTGTTCTAAAATAGAGGTGTGTGTGCATGCGGATGGCCGACGCTCCTGCACTCCTAGGCTGCGCCCATGACAGCCCCGCCAGACCTATCTCTTCTCAGCTGGAATTTCGACGAGTTTTGAGAAGCTCGGTTAGTGTTTGAGTGGGTCAATGCGGACACCAGTGCGCTGGTGGTATAATCAACACAACCACAAAGTCATTCTTTCAAAAGTGATCCTTGTAAGGTAGTGGATGTGGCCGCAGGCAATACTTTTATAAAACTATTAGTCCCTGAGCCAAACGCCTTCTAAGTGTCCCAAGGTGAGTGTCGCGCAGAAACCGCCACTGCCACCACCACCACCACGACAACACAGCAACAACAACAACAGTAACAGCAACAACAAACATCACCCATCAAGTCCATTCAGACCTTAGTAAGTCCAAACCTCTTTTGTATTACCATTACATTACTATTAGTTGCCTGAGTGTGCATTATGATGTCGACCTGGAAGTTGTGTGTTTGTGTACGTGTGTGCGCGCGTGTCGGGGCGGGCCACGCTCTTGACCCTGGCTGGGGAGTACCGTATGTTCCCTGGCACACATCCACGATCCCACCACGTTAATGCCTCTTCTCCTCACTTATCCGTGCATGTTACCTGCTTTAAACACTTCCGGGCGGCAGAGTGAACCTAGACAACCTGAGTTGGCCTGTGTGGCGGCGGTAGGCTCGTCTCCCTTGGGCTGTGACCTGCTCGCCCTTGAGACACACACTCCAGGCCGTCTCTGGTCACGTAAATCACTCGCCCTGACGCCTCACCCCCCTCACCGCTGTCCTCTCTGTCCATCCTCGTGCTTGCCTGTGATCACCCTTTTAAAGTGTTTGTTCCTAGGGGCTCGTGTGGCTGTCTTGGTCGCTCTGCTAAACGTGTATTTCCTTGTGTTATAACCTGTTTTGCTTGTCCCGTGATTTTCTGACAGTCAATGTGTTTGTTTCTTTAAGTCTGTTTTTTCTTTATATCAATGTTGTGTATGAACAGTGTATAATGATAATGTGTGTATGTATAAAGAGGGTGTACAACGTGAACTGTAAATGCATCAGTTTGCAATGAAGTGATGCAGTGTGTTGGGTGAGTGTTGGGGGTTTGGGGGGTTAGTGAGGATTGGCTGGCAGTGGCGTGGAGAGGGTGGAACTCGGGCTGAAGTTAGATGAAGAGTGAACGTGTGATGGCCGGGAGGTGTGTGAGGGGAGGGTGAAAGCTGGGCCAACAGCTTGCTTTCTCGGCGGGAGGAGGAGGGAGCGAGGTAAAGGAGGCAGAACTCAGTGAGCCACCAACTGCGCACCAGCTAGTCCTCTCTGCTCCTCCGTCGTCGCCTCCGCCGTCATGTTTGCGGTTCCGCCTCGCCCCGTCGTCCCACCAGTCCCCGACGGAGCATCGAGCCACGGGCCAGCAGGTAGGGGGCTGAGGGCAGAGGGTGAACTGCGCATATCGTTCCTCGAAGCTGGTGTTGTGCGGGGCGGTGCTGTGGTAGCCTCGTGACGCTCTTTGTTGAACTACAGCCACCACCGCTGCCGCCACCACTGTTGTTGTTAACGCTGTGACAGTGGTGGTGGTGGTGGTGGTGGTGGTGATTATGGCACCCGTGCGTGATAACAGCTGCTGAGGGCTGGTCACCGTCTCAACTGTGGAGTCACGTGTAGCTCTCCGCCGCCACCCTCACAAAGATGAGGACCTTCCCTCCCTTGTTCTGAAGAGGCGATGGTGTGGGGGATGGAGGGGGTAAAGGTGGGTTGGGGACGAAGTAGTGGTGGTAGTGTATGTTGATTTTTGAAGAGGTAAAGGTGCTGGGGGAGGGGGTGGTCAGGTAAGGGAGAGACATGGTGGTGGTGTGTTCTGAAGGATGAGTCTGGGTGGACTGGTGGGTACGGTAAAGGGGATGGGGGGTGTTGGGGTTGTGGAGGTGAGTATGGGTGTGGTATTTTGAAGGGGTGAAGAGAGGAGGGTGGGGTTGGCACTGCTAGGGAGATGGTGGTCACCTCATCTTAGCGAAACACCTTCACTCTTACACCCCAACCGCACCCTTACACTTCACCCCAGCATCACACCATCACCCTTACCCCATCACACATCCACTCTACGCCCTCACTTCCACATCGT
>JAXIVD010010246.1:2500-13730 GCA_036785275.1 Cancer borealis
TAATAATAATAATAATAATAATAATAATAATAATAGTAATAATAAAGAAAAAAAACACAATAATAATAATAATAATTAATAACAATTATTACTATAATCATCATTATTTTTCTTTTATTGTTCTTCTTATTATAATTACCATTATTATTATTATCATTATTATTATTATCATTATTTATTATTATTACTATTATTATTGTTATTATCATTATATTATTATTATAACCAATATTTTAGGACTATTCGGAATCTATTCCGATTCCTGAACTATTTCCTTATCGAATGATAATCTGAATTGATCAACTTCTTAACATTGGTTCATTAGAATAGACGGATTTGAATATCATTTAATAAATAAACTCTCTGTATCAGTTAATTCATCAAGTTATCGGGACAAAGAAAAATACAAATCCTTAAAAAACTTATACATCGAAAAGTGAAAAAAACGTTGATATATCATTTTTAAGTGTTTTGTCATAACATCCACTGTAGAATACAATACATTTTATTATTTAACATTATCAATTATCTAGGTTCTTGAAAAAAAATCAGGTAATATGTAAGATCGTATTTTGATGTAGATCTTTATTCTTATTCATTTATAGAAATTTTCATGTTTAACTTTTCCTCAGACATATGTTGTGTGGGTGATAGAATGCTCATCACTACCCTTTCCACATGCATTTCTTTTCCTTTTAATTGTAAAAAGCGAATTAAACATCTCGGAGCAACAATTTAACAAGTAAAGATGTTAAATAAATAAAATGACTTGATTTAGTAATAGTGAGTTTATCTAATCTTAAGTATCCTTTTTTTAAATTTACTAGAATTCACTGTGTAATGTTATTATTATGTGGTCTGATGCAGAATATGTTTAGATATTTTGTTGACCATTTATAATTTTACATATATCTAGGTAATTTGTAAACATTGACAATTCAACCTTTATTTTATTGTCAGCAATGAGTTTTAATTTTAAAAATGAGAACATTATTTTATTTTCAAAACGATACTTAATTAACGTTTACTAACATTTTTTATTATATTTCTATAACAAAATAGCGTCAATCGGTGACTCCAGTATATTTCATATAAAAGCCATTAAATAAAATCAATTAATATTAAAAATATTAAAACATTTAGTGTAATTGATAATGAAAATAAGAATAATTGTTTCTGGTATAGAACTATGATAGCATTGCTTGTATGCCTCACAACTACTAAGACTACTAAGACTATTACTACTACTACTAGTACTAGTACTACTACTACTACTACTACTACTACTACTACTACTACTACTACTACTACTACTACTACTTCTTCTACTACTACTACTACTTGTACCATCAAAACTAGATATACTTTCATTGGCCTACTGTCAATACTACTACTAATAATAGTAATAATAATGATAATATTAATAATAATATTGAAAATAATAATAGTAACAATAATAATCATTATCATTATTATTATTATTTTGTTATAATTATTATCATTATAATTTCTATTATTATTATTACTATTAAAATTATTATATTTATTATCATTATTATTATTATTATTATTATTATTATTATTATTATTATTATTATTATAATATTATTGATGATAATGATGAGTATGATGATGAATATGATGATGGGGGTGATGATAGCAATATTGATAGCAATTATCTTGATAATAATAAAACAAACAAACAAAAATAAAATATAACCTCTCGTTGAACCTTACTGATAATGTTGATGGTGAGAGTGATAATAGCACTACTACTACTACTACTAATAATAATAATGATAATAATGATAATGATAATAATAATAATAACAATATTAGTAGTTAAAATAATAATGATACTAATAATGATAATGATAATCTATGATGGTAATACTAATGATAATATTAATAATAGCAATAATAATAATAATAATAACAATAATAATAACAATAATAAAAATAATAATAGTAATAAAAATAACAATATTTATGATAACAATGAGAATAACAAAAACGATAACGATAACAATAATCATAATTATAGCTATAATAATAATAACAATATTGATAACAAAAATGGTAGTGATCATAATAGTAATGATACAACTATTATCACTATTAATATTATTATTATTATTATCATTATTTGTCATCATCAATATTATCATTATCTTTGTGTTATTATCATAATCATCACAATCATTATTATCATTATTACCATCATTATTATAAGTTGTTGTCGCTGTTTTTGTTATTCCTACAGTTATTACATTATTTCTAATGATAATTAGAAAATAAAAATTAACATTTAGATGATGCTACCATATGGTGGTGAATGATCAACAGGCATTTATTCTTAATTGATTATAACGTAAAATTGCAATTTGCACCGCATACTATTATTTCTGTTAACTTATTTTGGTTGATGTTTTGTTCGTATATCAACTTAATTTTCAGTAACTTCTCATTATTGTCATTACAGGAGTATATAGCAACAGTTTCCCTTAACCTATTAAGTAGTACCTTAATTCTCCCTTTTTTCTCATCACTACGTTTTTTCTCCTACATCTGGGAGCCATTCAAAGGACTTATGATTTAAAGAAACTACTATAACATCACTTCTTTGGAATTAGCGGCGATGTGTGTGTGTGTGTGTGTGTGTGTGTGTGTGTGTGTGTGTGTGTGTGTGTGTGTGTGTGTGTGTGTGCGCGCGCGTGCGTGCATGCAAGATGGTAGGAGCCAGTTTTTGAAGTAAGCATGATGACGGCGGCAGAGTGAGGTTTGAGTAATGGGAGTGGTGGTGGACGGTGGTGAATGGCTGGAGGAATCGATTGTTGGTCGTGGGTGAGGAGCACTTGCCGGTGAGGTAATTTGGAAACTTAATTCAGAAGGAAAATAAATATTGTACTCAAGTATACCTTGCATAGCTAATGGAGGTGTACGCGAGGTATAAATAACGGATGTCTAGTATTTTTTTCTTGGGTTTCTTATAATTCAAGTTAAGGGTGAAAGTGGATTTTTTGCACTTTCCCCATTGGTTTTAATGCAATCTTGAACCATTAAATCTGACGTGTAAACTCGGTTATATTCACCACAAACACACATACACACAAACACACAGATATATGTACGCGCATACGTATCCAAGCAGACAACATGTGTTATTTATTAGCATGTATTGAACGCAATGAATAATTCTGCTGCGACACTGCGGGGCTGATAGCGGCAGGACCCACGAAGCGCCGCGAGGGTTTTGTTACGGGAAGCATCAGCCAAAACCGGACTGCGAGGCCTGCTTGACCTGGGCATATTGGCGAAGACATAAATATATACAGAGGAAGAAGTGCTATAGTCACATTGCATTCATTCAATAATTCGCTTTGCATCATCTTTTTTGCTAGAACACGTTGGCGAAAGTTATAAAGAAGAAAAAAAAAGATGAAGAGAATACTGTTGCAAACTATTATATTTACTTCACCTCGCCTCTTCTCTTTTTCTACGCTAAGACACGGGGATGTCTCACTCACTTTGCCTCTTTAGCACTCCTTTTCTCTCTCTCTCTCTCTCTCTCTCTCTCTCTCTCTCTCTCTCTCTCTCTCTCTCTCTCTCTCTCTCTCTCTCTCTCTCTCTCTCTGTCAGCGTCGACCCTTGAGGGAAATCAGTGTTTACAAGCTACATGAGTCACTTATCACGCGGCGCAGTGTTCTCATGCTTCACATTTCCACCTGAGCCTCGAGAGATGACAGGAATGGCAGAGTGTGAACATGCCGACCGCGGGTTTTTATTTATTTACTTATTTTCCCTTTTTTTATTTTTACAACTCACGTATGTGTGGTGAGGGATTAAAGGCGAAATTATGACACGAAGAAGATACACAAATTCTCAACATGACCACATCACGGAAGGCGATTAAAGAAATAACAATTAATTTTGTAAAAGAAAAAATAGAAACAGTTTCATTTAAAGAAAAAACATATTAACCAGTAAAGATCTACACTTGTTGAAGAGAGAGAGAGAGAGAGAGAGAGAGAGAGAGAGAGAGAGAGAGAGAGAGAGAGAGAGAGAGAGAGAGAGCGAGAGAGAGAGAGAGAGAGAGAGAGAGAGAGAGAGTGGATATTTCACATTCCTCTGCTCAGCTTGTCTGTGCTTTCGCCTTCTCTTGATACCAAAACTTCAGTAACTTCTCGCTTTGTCTTCCTTTCTTACGTCATTAAAACATACATTCTCTCTCTCTCTCTCTCTCTCTCTCTCTCTCTCTCTCTCTCTCTCTCTCTCTCTCTCTCTCTCTCTCGTCACTCTCACCTTCCCCCAGCTTCTCACTATTAGATAAACATTAGCATCACTTGAGCTTAAACTTAAAAACGCTTGACACTCCCAGTTCTGTTTTTACAACTTTCCCTCATCTCTTTCCTTCCCCCTCCCTCCCCTTGCTCCCTTCATCTTTCATCTCCCCTCCGTCTGTCTCTCAGTCCCTCTCCCTCTCTCTTTCTCCTGTCGAATAAATTTAGTTCTGCTTGTGTTATATAGGAGATCTAGATATTGACACCCTTACCGTTAGTTGGATTGGGTTGTGAAGTGTAATGGATTAATTTACATTTATGGGTATTTATTGCTTTTTTATTGTTGTTTCTGCTTTGGTTACATCTTTTTTTTCAGTGATATGGTTAGAGTTCATTGCTCCCTCACTTTTTTTTTTAACGATGTATATTTCCCTTCATCATATGTATGCCAGCGAGGAGGTGATCACATTATTCAGTTAAGATTTTCTAGCTAAGTGTTCTAGGTTCAAAAACTGCAACAAAAAAGAAGAAGAAAAAAAAGATGGGACAGAGAAGAGCCTGAACGTATTTGTAAAGTGTAAAAAAAAGCCCACACAGGAGGATAAAAAGCCTGAGTCATTCTTACTTTGTCACCTTGTCGGGCTCTGTACGCACGCATACTACATTTGTTGTCATCCGTCACTCAGAAGTTCGCTTTCCTGCCAGCTGCCACTCATTAGCTAATTGTATCCTTCTATATATAGGTTGATGCAGCCTTGTCTCTCACTCCTTGTCACTAAATGGTTATGTCCAGCTATTTGTCTGCGTAACATATAGTTTTGCTACCGATCTCTTTTTTATTATTTTTTTTATTTGAGGATTGATTGTCATTACGTTTTCAGTTGAATTCAAAATAAATTCAGATGATTAGCTACCGATATCTTTTTATTTAATTTCTCAGTGCATTTCCGTATTAAGTATATAATTCAATTTTTTGAGCAAATTATAGTTTTAATATATTTCTATACTAATGAGTAGTATGATTAAAAAGAAAATTTAATGAAAAAATATGGATATTTTTCTAAGTACGGCTCGCAGAAGAGAAACATAAAAGTTAAAGATGAATGAAGAGAAAGTAAAGTTTAACACAAACTGAAACTGTTTAAATCTAATGGATATTTTATGTGGAATAAACGAATCACCTTCGAGCTGACCAATTGAAGGCTTTAACACCTGGTCCTGAATTAATGAGTCCTACGTCTAATTGAGTGACCGTGTGGGTGGTGCGGTGGAAGGGATGGACTGTGAGAGGAGAGGAGAGGAGGGGAGAGAGGGAGGGAGGGAAAATGGGGGGTAGAGAAGGAAGGTGTGGGACTACTGAAAGGCGTGTGTGAATGAGAAAATAAGAAGCGTTTGATTATAGTGAAGGGATTGAAATACGTAGGATATATGATTTATACGTGATTAGCCTACATACATTTGATGATGGTACGTACACTGTCATCCTCTCAACTCTTTCTCTTTTCCTTTTTTTCTTCCTCCTCCTCCTCCTTCTCTTACTCCACCTTAACATTACCCTCACCATCAACTACTACTAGCAACATCATCTTACCTTCTCTGGAGGGCCGTCTGACTCAGCTGGTTCCGTCGACGCCGTCCTGTATGGTGGTCGCGGCAGGGACCGCTGTGTCCCAACAGGTTCTGTTGCTCCTTGATGAGCTTGCTGCTGTGCCTGGCCTCCCACACCCCCACTCTCCCTCCCTCCATGGGTCTGCGGCGGAGAATGGTGGTGCTGGTGCTGGTGGTGGGGATGGTGGAGGTGTGGCGGTGTGTGAGGGGCGAGACTTATAGGCTGTGGAGGCGGGGGCGGCGGAGGAACCTGAGGGACTATGTGAAGCACCCCTTCCCCGTGCCTGGAGTCGCCTCCAGGTGTGGTGGACCCTGAGGGATGCGGAGGAGCAGCCTGAGGTGTGTCAGGCTGCACCATGTACGGGCTGTGAGCGTACGGTTGGTACATCACTTGAGCACAACTCATATTTCGTTGCGATTAAGTTCGATTTTCACTTGTGGTGGTGACTTGGTGTGTGGTAAAGAGCGATGCTTGGTGTGGTGTGGGTGTTTATGATGTGTTGACTAGTGTTTTGTGGTAATAACCGCCGGTGGACGTGGTGGCGACGTCTAACTGTTCTGTTGACCACAGATTGTCTCCTGTCCACAGTTTATGTCGTGGCTCTAATAAGTACCCTTCTTCCCGGGCCACCGGCACCGGGCAGAGCGTCACTGTAATTGCTTAACACTCCGTCTAGCTTCCAACCGCAGCTCGGGGCCTCGGGAGCCCGTGAGCCTCCCAGGTGGGTCCCGCTCGCCGCGGACGGAGGCCAGTCCTGTCAACAGTTTTCCCGCAAGTTGCGACTCCTACATTTTCCAGCGACAGGAGAATCACTTTGTATGGATCGCACCGATTGTTAGTCTCACATAGTGCCTCTCGGGCCTACGGTTGGGGGGTGACTTGTGAACCGCCGGGATCCCCCTCATTCGAGTGCCCAGGGGAGGGGGTAGTGTCGGGGTGGCGGAGAGCGCGCGGCGATACACAACAGTACACCCCAACCTCCCTCACACTACACTCACTGCCTCCCCACCACCATCACCACCACTCCCCCGTCGCCGCTGTCGCTCCTATCCCCACCGTCGCCGCCGCCGCCGCTCTGCGCATGTGTGGCGGCAGTGGGCGGGGTCTGGGCGCCATGTGCCGGCCCGGTTACTAGTTTTTGCATTTTATCGAGCCGCTAAAATTCGAATCGCTGTCATTAGATGTCTTGCCAAAGAGTCTGCCTTCCCTTGGGGTAGAGATGGTCTGAGAGGTTCCCTGCGCCATCAGAGTGAGGACACAACGCCAGATCGGTGACAATCAGAGGCTTCACACGTGTCTCCGGCGGGGCGACTCCCCCTTTATTCCCACAACAACAAGCGGGAGCCAATCAGAAAATTCCTTTAGCAGGAGGTTGCCGGGTGGCCCCAGACGGTGAGGGATGACGAAAATAAAAACCATTTCCCCGGCAGCCAATGGTGGGGCGAAGGGGAGGTAAACAGTGGATTAGTACGACCTTACGACCTATGAAGAGCTCCCCTTTTTCCCCTCTGTGACGACGGCAGCGAAGAGGTTGCACAGAGAGGCTTTGAGTGAGGGAAGGGAAATGAGGGGAAGGAAAGAGCGAGGGGATAGGAAGTGTGTGTGTGTATGTGTGTGTGTGTGTGTGTGTGTGTGTGTGTGTGTGTGTGTGTGTGTGTGTGTGTGTGTGTGTGTGTGTGTGTGTGTGTGTGTGGACGGGGCAGGAGGGACAATAGAAGTGAAAGAATATAGGAAAGGAATAAAGGCTCGAGGAAGTGAGGGGACGATGGAAAGGAAAAGAATATTCAATGAGGGAGAGGGGACGGATGCACGTGAGGTGGGTGGGTAGCTTGGGAAGGAAGGAGGAAATTAAGAAAGTTTAGAGGGGAGGAGGAGGGGCACAGGAAGAAAGGAAGGAAGGACGGAAGGGATAGAGAAAGGGAGGGAAGAAGGGAGGAAGGGAAGGAGGAAAATAATTCAGCCGTGAAGGAACACACTTAAACTTTTGTCTTGTGTTATGGGCTGAATCTGCCTCTATAATAAATATCCTACGTACTCTTGAAAGGGAGATCAGTGATGGGTAAAGCGGTAAAGTTGTTCCTATTAAAACAAAAACGAAAAAAACGATCAAATATCTCAAAAACCCACCAATTCTATTCCCTTCAGTGATGGTATAACTTAAAAAATTTCATCATGTTTCGCATCTCCTGGTATTACCCTTGAGCCATACAACATAACTTTCCCTTTCGCTTTTATGATTACCTTTGTACTGCACGGCCGTCTCTGCCTCTGCCCCCTCCCTCCCCCTGGCCCTTACCTCCCTTCCCACATATGTATGTATTTATTTTTTATTGTTAGCCCTAGTCTTTCGATTTCTACTGGCGGTATTTTTTCGTTTTCACTCCCGGTCCAAACTTTTCTAATTCCTCACTCACCCTCCCTCAGTTCTAGTCTCTCTCTCTCTCTCTCTCTCTCTCTCTCTCTCTCTCTCTCTCTCTCTCTCTCTCTCTCTCTCTCTCTCTCTCTCTCTCTCTCTCTCTCTCTCTCTCTCTCTCTCACACACACACACACAGAAACACTCGTGATTTATACTTTGGCAGTTATTCTATATTGACAAATGAGTGTCTATGACAAGCCGCAGATGCAGCTTATAAACATCGACATTCACTGAGGAAGAAAAACAAAGAAAATATGTTGTGGCAAAAAGTTGTTATATTGTGGAGGAAGCAAACTTATAACAGCTGGAGCGAATATGTGTGCATGTGTGTATGTGTGTGTATGTATGTGTGTGTGTGTGTGTGTGTGTGTGTGTGTGTGTGTGTGGTGTGTGTGTGTGTGTGTGTGTGTGTGTGTGTGTGTGTGTGTGTGTGTGTGTGTGTGTGTGTGTGTGTGTGTGTTTGTGTAGTGGAATGGATCCCTAATGCGTCACGTGTCACATGATAAGTAAACACTCCAGTCACTTGAGCCCCGGAAGGTTGTCTGTCATCTGAGGTCTCTCACCGCCGCGCTTCGCCTCACCCTCCACACACTCCCCGCCCTCCACGTGACTCCACCGCCCAGGGCATGACTGAACCCGCCCTGTCATCTGCAGTATGTGTTGATAATGTCCCTAATACAAGTGAATCATTGGCTGAGGTTGTTGTGGTGTTTACCTAATCTGTCTTTTGTTGTAACGGTGATTCACGGTGAGGGAATGTGAATTTGATACGTAATGGATGGAAGAAAGTTGTGATTCTGATTCTGTATCGTATGAGAAGACAACAGCATATCTTATTTTTTTGTTCTTCTTGTTCTTCTTGTTATTCCTGTTCTTGTTCTTGTTCTTGTTCTTGATCTTCAGCTTCTTCATCTTAATATGCTTATTAATATTATTACTATTATCATTATAATCATTATTATTATTATTATTATTATTATTATTATTATTATTATTATTACTATTATTATTATTATTATTATTATTATTATTATTATTATTATTATTATTATTATTATTATTATTATTATTGTCATTGTTATTATTATTATTATCATCATCCTTATTATCATTACTATTCATATTATTACCATTATTGTTATCATTATTAGTATTATTATTCTCATTATTATCATTATTATTGTCATTATTATTATTATTATTATTATTATTATTATTATTATTATTATTATTATTATTATTATTAGTATTTATTATTATTATTATTATTATTATTATTATTATTATTATTATTATTATTATTATTATTATTATTATTATTATTATTACTATTATTATTATTACTGTTATCATTATTATAAATATTTTTTTTTGTTATTGTTATCAGTATTATTATAGTATACATTGATAGTTCAATAATGGTATATAAACTGTTTCATCAAGTGTTCGCATGAAATCCGTGTAAACAAGAAAGTGGTTAAGGTGGTTAATAATAAGAGGCGTTGTGAATCTCAAAAATGTTCAAGTTCTTAACATCAGTATCAATCATAATTATATTGATTAACGAAAATAACATCATTCTACACATTTCAGTTATGCAAGTTAATTAATGCGACTTAGTACAAAGGGTAACCCCGCCTCCTACCCTGACCAGCTCCTGGATACACTCTTGGTACAGTCACACGGGCCGTCTGCCTGGAGTGTTGCGTGCCCAGCATGCCTTGCAGCGCGTCCAAGGAAACTTCTACTGTGGATATGATAGCAACAGTCAGTTGCCAGCAATTCACGTCTGCCCTCTAAGGTTGCTGGAATTTAACACTTATAGATTGCTCTACAGCAGTAGCTTGTATTCAGTTCAACTGAATGAGCGTCATTGAATTCCACAATAGTGTTTGTCTACACATACAGGATTCGATATATTTCGTAGGGATTTATTTTATGATAGTGAATTTATAAAGTTTGTTAATAGTGATAGCGGCATTAACTTGATAACGGCCAATGCACATAGAGTTGCAAATTCTCTCGAGAGCTAAATGAGTTTATGATTCTCGGTAGCTACATACAAGTAAAACATGTGCTTTGGTCAAATGGAAATAGGGTAATAGTGGCATTGGTAGCACTGAGATAAGAGTGTACAGTGTACTGGAGGGAGGAGAGGGGAGGTGAGGTGAGATGAGGGGAGGGGAAGTTAAATGAGGGGAGGGGAGGTGAGGGAAGGGGAGGGCAAGGAAAGGGGACAGGTCGTGTGGTAGTGGCATGCGGGGGGAGAGTGTGGGAACGGGGTTATGTTAATGTGGACAGGTAGGCTGATAGATGGGTGGACAGGTGGCCTAATAGATACTTGGTCAGATAGATGGATAGATAGAGCAGTGGACACAAAGATCCTGTCGAAGGGTCACACACACACACACACACACACACACACACACACACACACACACACACACACACACACACACACACACACACACACACACACACACACACACACACACACACACATACACACACACGCACACACACACACACACACACACACACACACACACACACACACACACACACACACACACACACACACACACACACACACACACACACACACACACACACACACACACACACACACACACACACACACACACACCGATAAATCATCATATAAATGCTTAACTTTTCTCATTCTTTTCTTCCTCCTCCTCCTCCTCCTCCTCCTCCTCCTCCTCCTCCTCCTCCTCCTCTTCCTCAAACTTTTCTATCGCCCCTCACTCCACACCCCATGCTAGGCCCTCTTATTTTTCTTTTTTCTTCACTTTTCTTCTCTTCCCCTCCTCTTCCTTCCTCTCTTTCTCCACCACCACCACCACCACCACCACCACCACCACCACCACCACCACCACCACCACCACCGCTACCTACTCACCC
>JAXIVD010010247.1:5000-10000 GCA_036785275.1 Cancer borealis
ATATACATTTTCCTTTACATGTTATATTTTTTTTACCCTCTGATATATAATTACATCCACACTTTCATCTTTTTTTATCAACCTTCTCTTATTCTCTTACATTTCTCCTTCTTTATCCTCCGTCCCTTGCCATCTCCTTTTTATCTCTTTTAACATCACATTATTCTTGGCTTTACGAGTACACTTGATCATCTTTACAACTCTTCTCTCTCTTTACCCTTGTGTATTCTGCCTTTTACAGCATCAAATTTACACCTTTTCATCACTCCCTCCTAACTATCTTTATTATTTATCTCACAATATAATTACATACACACGTTAGTCTCTCTTTTACCTTCCTCCATAATCCAGGTCTTCCTCTCCTAATGATTCCTTTACAACACGTATCTACACCTAGGTATTTGTATTCTTCCTTTAAGGGTCTCGTTGTACCGCATTTTTCCTTTTACAACTACATACACGCACACACACACATGCATTACCACCACCATCTCAGTCTGTGTGTGTATCTCCTTCCTCTCTTTGTGTAAGTCTCCTGCTGGGCCTCTCTTTCTGTGTCGAGAGGGCCGCGCGGACATGGCATTATCTAGGTGTCACACTTCTCTTTCCGTCTGAATGGTGGTCGTCTCCTGAGGTCCCAGCCCGCCGCCTCCCTCCGAGCTGTTGTTTACTTCTGTCACGCCCGCCGACCGTCCCGCTGAAGTAGATTTGTTTGGCGGTGAAAAGTTGTGTGTTGGAGCGGATGTAGTAGATGAAGAGGAGGAGGAGATGGACTTGTTATTGTTTTTTGAATTAATGTTATGTTGGTGTATGTGTGTTTGTGTTTGTGTGTGTGTGTGTGTGTGTGTGTGTGTGTGTGTGTGTGTGTGTGTGTGTGTGTGTGTGTGTGTGTGTGTGTGTGTGTGTGTGTGTTGTGTGTGTGTGTTGTGTGTGTTGTGTGTGTTGGACCCGTTCGTTCAGGTTAGTGTTGTTGCAGCTGATATTACCATTGTTGTTTTTGTTTTTCGTTATAGCTTTTGTTGTTTTTAGTTTTTTTCCCTTGTTTGATTGTTTCCTCTGTTTTTTCCAAGTTTATTGTCCGTTGCTGTTGTTGTTGTTGTTGTTGTTTATGGTGTTGGTATTGTTATTTATTTTTTGTTGTTGTTGTTGTTGTTGTTGGTTGTGGTGGTGGTGTTGTTCACAAAGATCGTTGTGAAAATAAACACATCTATGTATATATCAAATTATTCAAACCGTGTAACCTTCTCTCTGCCTTCCTCCCTCCCATCCTTCCTCCCTCCCATCCTTCCTCCCTCCCATCCTTCCTCCCTTCCTTTCATCTGTCCTCTCTTTCAGCTTTCCTTCCTCCCTCCTTTCCTTTCTTTAACATAACTGTTCTCATCACCACAGCCTCCCTTTCCTTCCCTTCCTTTCCCTCCTCCTCCTCTTCCTCCTCCTCCTCCTACATAACCTCATCCTCTTCTCAGACCTCAAGGAAACATTACTTTCCACGGAACATTCGAAGGAGAGGAGGGAGGCAGAGGCGAAGGAACTCTCTAACAAGGGAACTTAGATCGCGGGGACAGAGCCATTACCAATCCCACCTAATTGTCGAGAAGCTTCGTCGAGCGTCGTTTGTGATTAGAGAAGATTAGGAAGACTACAGGGAGCTCCCAAGGTTGACTTTGAGTAACAGGAGGGAGGGGAAAGGGAGGGGAAGGGGAGGGGAAGAGGAAATAGTTTTAGGAATTGAGGTATACTGATTTGAGATTATGTTTTCCTTTTATTTTCATCATTACTGTTATTATTTTGTCCATTGAAGAAACACTATTTTTTGTCCCAGAGGTTGTGATAAGCTCGCCTGAAGCACTATTCCTTTTAAACTTCTAAAATATAAAAAGTTCAAAGTGAAAGTTCAACAAAACTCATGTAATACAACTGTCTCATTTCCGTATATGTAACGTAGCATGTTTAGCGTCACAGACAAAAATACGTAAGTACACCATTGTTTGTACATAAAAGTCTACCCAGGATCCAAAGAGTAAGGGGATTGCTTTTCAGAACAAAGATACTTATAATGGAAAGAATTGCCATTTTGTGAACACTATAGAATTTTTGACAACTTTTAAAAATCAAATTCGATGTAATTATTATATCATTTTTGTCAATTTTTATCCCATCAACTTTCTGGCAACAGTGTACTTCCTGCATCCTGTGGCATGTAATAATTATCACTTCCTTTTTATTTTCGTTGTAAAAATTGATGTTTTATTGGTGATGGAGCGTAGCGTAGGGGAGCAAGGTAACACACACACACACACACACACACACACACACACACACACACACACACACACACACACACACACACACACACACACACACACAGAGGAGAGGATTTACCTGTGTCCGCCTGTGTTCAGGTGAACTTTCCTTGGATCGTGTTGATTCATAAGTAAAACGAGACAAACAGTTTTAATAGATACTGATATTTACTCATCATTAGTTATCAGAAGTTGCTATATTAATTTTCCATTAGTATTTAATTAAATATTCTATTTTATGTCGTTCGTTTATTTGTATTTACAGTATTGTTTGCGTAGTAAGTTAAACAAGGAATTTCTAGTTTACATAATTTTCCTTGTGTAATCATTTCCTTGCATTCATAAGTAAGTGAGTCGTTATAATGATACTTCCAATCATTTATTCATTCAACGCAATTAATTAAGAATAAATTAAATCATGACTAAAGTGTATTTCTACAACTTCATTCCACACGCAGCAGACTGGTCCCGTTGGCTCTCATTACTCCCCTTTCTCTCACCAGAAAGCACCACCTGAGAATAAATATACTCGAGTGTCGTTTCGAAGCAGCTGACTTGTGATGAGTGATGCTTCGATAATATAACACACGCCTGCCTGCTGCTCATTTGACTGATACGAGTGTTTGTGAAGCAGCGAGGACAGAGTGTTGTTTTGAAAAATGAGAGTGTCGAAACTTGTCCCATTTCAGTATTCAAAAATACAGCATTATGATGTATGTGCGAGTATGCTGTCAGTGCTGTTGTTGTTGTGTCACTGTGCTGTTACTGTATGACTTGACTACCAGCATTTCTACCACGACTATCACTATTTTTACTACTACTATTATTACTGATACTGATACTACTACTACTACTAATAATAATAACAGCAAGACAGTTTACACCCTAGCAACCCTCACCCTTGTAGCCTTGAGGATGGACCATTTATCGCCCTATAAAACCCGCGTCGACCATTATCAACGCGAGTATTGACATCTTGAAACGGAAGAGTCGGGGGCTGTGCGTGGCGGCGGCGGCGGAGGCGGCGGTGGTGGCGGCGACGATGGTGGTGGTGGTGGTGGTGGTGACCCGTTTATCGGTGGGATTATTGCAATATCAAGCAGATGTGGCGGTGATCCTGCTAACGTTCTGGGAGTCTTGCAATGTAGGCTAGAACGTGGGTGTTATGAGGGAAGGGGATTAGTAGTGGTGGTGGTGATGGTGGTGATGGTGATGGTAGTGGTGGTGGTGGTGGTGATGGTGGTGGTGATGGTTTTGAGGTAGTCTTGGTTCTTATAAGACAAAAAAAGTTGGAGTATATTATATTTATGAGGAAAATTGATGAGAGAGAGAGAGAGAGAGAGAGAGAGAGAGAGAGAGAGAGAGAGAGAGAGAGAGAGAGAGAGAGAGAGAGAGAGAGAGAGAAGGATAATAGGTAATTCAGTAATACGCTCGGCAAGAAGGACGTGAATATTAAGGAAAGCTAAAAGGGGGGGGAGGGGGAGTTGAAAGGTTAGGAATTTTGTAGATGGTAATTGATATTTTTCTTCTAATACTTGACTCGTGAATACTACATATGATCAACTCTCTCCTCCTCCTCCTCCTCCTCTTCCTCTTCCTCCTCCTCCTCTTCCTCTTCCTCCTCCTCCTCTTCCTCTTCTTCCTCTTCTTCCTCTTTCGCTTCTCCGCCTCTAGTCTGGTATCCAATTTGTAGAGTTTTGTATAGTATTTACATTTTCTTTATTTCACTAAGCCTTTTCTACTGTGTTTCCAATATTCTAGTTTCTCTCTCTCTCTCTCTCTCTCTCTCTCTCTCTCTCTCTCTCTCTCTCTCTCTCTCTCTCTCTCTCTCTCTCTCTCTCTCTCACATGGTCCAGACTTAAAATAACGTACCGCATGTTATTTTCTGTTATTCTTTATATGCTTTGTTTCTAGCTTGTATTGCATGAGAATTGGTAAGGTTATTTGAGTTGCATTGTTCCTAAAATAAAGGGATATTAATGGATAAGTTTGATTTTTGTGTGTATATATATCCAGATTTCCATTCTTTATATAATTCTATTGAAAGTAATTGAATGATGCTTAAATGTATCGAAAAAATGGTAGAGTTTCAGTAAATCGTTCTTATATTTATTCAAAGTTTTCTCTCCCTAAGCTTTTTATCTCCTTTTATTCTCCTCTTCGTCAATCCTCCATCCTTTTTCCAATTTTTCTCCCTCTCTCCTGTTCCTCATCTTCCCCTCTTCCTTCTATCTGTCTTCATTGCTTTTACCTTCCGCTCCTCCTTTCAATCTCTTCTTCCTTCCGCTTCCTTTATGCTGAAACTTAACCTTAAAACGCCTTTCGGTCTCTCCTTCAATCTAGTTTTGCATCTAAAGTGGAAACCAGAACAGCCTCCTCAGATTGTGTCATTGATTTTGATCGCAGCAGAAAGGGTAGACGAAGCTTGTGGCACTCTCATGAGCCTCCGCATTTTCCCGGGAGTGGCACTAAGTGGAGGCACCATTTTCACTTGCTTTTATGGCACTGTCTGTATCATCTTGGCATCTTTCCGTATGTAAGAATAATTTTTGCCTTTTGAATTGTTCGATTTTTATATTTTTTTACGTGCTTGTGTTGTATTGTCATGGATGTTAGAGATGTTTAGTGTGTGAGTTAAGACTGTGGTGGTGTTCTGTTACTGGCTTTGCTGTGGAGGGCTGTGGAGGGCTTGTGGGG
>JAXIVD010010248.1:5000-7500 GCA_036785275.1 Cancer borealis
GTCTCGTGCAAGGAAGAGCTGGTGTGGAAGCCTCCTCTCCGTGAGTACCTTTAAAGGGGGTTTGGGGTTCGGGTTTGAGCACGTGACATCATGCGGGAGGTTGGGCTGAGGGAGGAAGGTGTGCGGGGAAGTGAGATTTGAGTAATAGTGAACGTGATTGGTTGATGAAAGGGAATGTTTAGTTGAATAGAAGGTAATAAAATATTTTCTATTATCACTGTTTGGAATGTATATTTTACGATCGGATTCACCTCCTATACCTTTTCGCTCACACTTGTCTTCCTTATCTGATAACACCAACGTATATTTTTGCATCACCTGTCTCTTTCATATCTAATCTCCGTACACAACATTTTACACCTGCCACTTGCGTGTCGAACCCTGCACCTGTATTTGTAACACGCTTGTCACAACACACACGTTATGTTGCTACCATACTTCACGTTTCTACTTCATGTTGTATGTTCCTCATCCGCATGTATCCGTAATCTGTCAATCCACGCCAGCCCACTTGTCCATTCCAAACGAGTTTTTCACACGTGTTAATCTTCCATCTGTCTCGCTTTCACATCTGTCCTCCCTTGAACCCTGTCCGTCTGTCTGCTGCACACGACTTTCTCACACTTCTTCATATCCATCACTTGTCACGTAAATACATGCTTGCCTTCAACTCAAATGGGATTTTCATTGAAGAGGAAAAAAGATTCACACACACACACACACACACACACACACACACACACACACACACACACACACACACACACACACACACACACACACACACACACACACACACACACACACACACACACACACACACACACACACACACACACACACACACACACACACACACACACACACACACACACACACACACACACACACACACACACACACACACACACACACACACACACACACACACACACACACACACACACACACACACACACACACACACACACACACACACACACACACACACACACACACACACACACACACACACACACACACACACACACACACACACACACACACACACACACACACACACACACACACACACACACACACACACACACACACACACACACACACACACACACACACACACACACACACACACACACACACACACACACACACACGTGGTATTTACAGAAGCTCATAAATATTCATTCTTATTGAACACATTTATCAATTTATTCTCTATCAAACCAGTCTTTATTTTACTATCACTGCTGACACTGTGTAGGGGCGAGGGTGTGAGAATTAACGGGGAGCAGTAGGCGGAGAGGGTGCTTGTGGTGGGGACTGGAAGGGAGGGATAGCTAGCAGGGGAGGGCTTAGAAGGGTTGGGGATGTGAGTATAAGGAGGGTTGGTGATGGGAGGCGATGGATGGTGGAGGGACTGTGGGATCTGGTGTTGTGTAAGTGGATGGAGGATGGAGGGATGGGAAGCGGTGGACGGTGGGGATGATTGGGAGTGATGAAGGACGAGGATGGAAGAGTGGTGTGGTGTGGGCGTAGTAGGGGCGTGGGAAAGTACATGGCTGGACGTGATTGATAAATACGCACCTGTACTTGAAGTGATGTGAAATTAGTTATTCTTATCAATTATTGACTCACAGCGGTATCCTGTACATACATTTTCAAAGATTGTCGTCGTCACGGATAAACCCCCGACCAGAACAGCCGACAATTCCATTATTTTAGGCTTAGTTGGAAGATGGGTAACACTTGTAGGCGGTGACACGTCGCTTTGTTTAGTTATCTGTAACGTATCACAAACTCAAACAGCAAGGAAGCGGATATCAACACAGCGGCCATGTACCTCGTGATTTTCTTTCAAACTTTAAAAATACTCCCTGTCAAGGTTTATGAAGTTTTCTGTTTGTTTTCCAGAATATAAGTCGTGATATTTTTATGATGGAGTTTACGAGTGTATTAATCTGTGACAGTCTTGGCAGGTGATTGATGCGTGTGTCGGAAGATAAAGGCGTTGCGTGGCGGCATGGCTTGTAGTATTCAAAGGTTCAAAGGTGCTGCAGGTGCATGACTGGGAAAAAAAAAAAAACATCATCATAGAAAACACAAGACGTTCTTCCATCAGGTCAATGGTCCTTATTGACTGTTTCTTTTCCTTTTCTTGGTATATTATTTCATTTTATCTGTTTTATTTACAACCAGTTCCTGTCTGTCTGTAGCGTAAGAGCAACACTTCCTTGTCATGTTGTCTATCTCACTTCAAGTTGGAGTGTGTTGTCTGCACACTTTCTGACACTCTACTCTTCATCAGGTAATTAACTATACAAATGTTTCCAAGGGTCACTGAAGGTACGCAATCGAACCTAACCTAACTAATCTAATTTAAACCTAACCTAACCTAACCTAACCTCACCTCACCTCACCTCACTTCACCTAACCTAACCAAACTAATCTAATTCAAACCTAACCTAGCCTAACCTAACCTGACCTCACCTCACCTCAT
>JAXIVD010010248.1:10000-13718 GCA_036785275.1 Cancer borealis
ATCATCAATTTCTTCTTTTTCTTCTTCTTCTTCTTCTTCTTCTTCTTCTTCTTCTTCTTCTTCTTCTTCTTCTTCTTCTTCTTCTTCTTCTTCTTCTTCTTCTTCTTCTTCTTCTTCTTCTTCTTCTTCTTCTTCTTCTTCTTCTTCTTCTTCTTCTTCTTCTTCTTCTCCTTCTTCTTCTTCTTCTTATCCATTTTTCGCCTTGAAGTGGTTTGGTCTACCCATTAGTTATGTTTTTATGGTGTACTTGCAACGTTTAGGGAACAATGGGTGGTCATGTTTCTCTGATATAGACGGAAGGGCAGGATCGTAGCTGCTAGTCGGCTCATCTATGTTGACACCAGGGACTGATTTTGCTATATACCCTTGTTCGCACCTAAGGACTGAAAATAGGTACACGGATGTAAATCGACGCTGCTTTTCGTATTCTGGGAAAGGATATGAGTGTAAATTCTAACCTATTTATCTTAATAACCCCAATGAAGTCGATTGGCATTACGCCCAAGCCTTACCTTTCTGCCTCAAAACAGTTTTCTAATGCATGGGAACCTGTGCTCTATTTATATATGCTATTTTCCGCTGGTAGAAAACAACGCACAAATACTTACCCTATTTTTCATTCGTAGGGGGCGCCTTACGAATAGGTTATCAGGTTAGGTTAGTTAGTTAAATCTTATAGAACGGAAGTTTTTAAAAGGTTTGAAGTAGTTAAGATAGTCATATAGTGAGATAAGACTACGAGTACTGACTGATCTTCCTTGGTGTTGGTGGAAAGTGAAGTGACAAGTATAAGGAATGTCCCAGGATTCCCAAGGCTGTAATTACGGGTATAATCTAATTTACAGACGACATTTATTTATTTCACACTTCTTTTTGTCAGTCATCGATGGGGGGTAATATTTGTGTATCTGATTATACATACTATATCTTCGTGCTTAGTTTTGTATAAGTTGTGAGGTGTTAAGTTAAAGACAGGTCGTGCTTATACGCTCAATACTTGCACTGCACTCACGTAACCTGTTAGCGAGGCGAGGCGATGTTGCGCTACCTGTGTGTGTGTTTGTATTTATGGATTATTTATCATGCTGGATAGCTGCTGTATTTCGTTTGTAGTGAGTTCAAATAAGGGATTAATTATTCACGAAACTAATGCGTGGGTAATACGTGATGGCCAAACAACTTATTTATATTTTCTGTTACGCGATATGTTTGTGTCAACGATTTTTTATTTTACATAAGTAATGGAAGAATGGCGTTAAAAGGCTTCCTGTATAGACGGTTTTAGAAGGGATAGATGTGAGGGAAGGGAGTGGATGGTGAAGCCTTGTAAGGTAGGTTGTGTTAGGTCAGTTAACAAGGTGTTCAAGACTGTGTTGGAAGGTGACCAGCAGAATGTGATGGGAACTGTGGAAGTATAATGTGTTTATTGAACATGCTGTGTGATCATGTGTAATGCAACAATAATGTGCGTTGTACTAATTGTTATGATAATGATAACAACAATGACTGATACTAACGACAACAATAACAACATTAATGATAGTAATGATAATATTAATAATAATGATAATAACAATAATAATGATAATAATAATAGTAATAATAATAATATTGATAATAATAATAGTAATAATAACAATGATAAAAGCAATGATAAGGATAATAATAATAATGATAACAATAACAATGATAATGATAACAATAACGATAATAATAATAACAATAATAACAATAACAATAACAATAATAATAATGATAATGATGATAATAATAATAATAATAATAATAATAATAATAATAATAATAATAATAATAATAATAATAATAATAATAATAACAACAATAATAGCAATAATAATAATAATAATAATAATAATAATAATAATAATAATAATAATAATAATAATAATAATAATAATAACGAAAATACTAATAATAATAATAACAATGATAATAATAACAATAATGATCAGTAAATACAATGAAAATAGCAATAACAATATATATATCAAAATAAAATCCAAGGTCCAGACGTATTCATACCACTCACTCATTGCCTTACAAATGTCACGTCACAGTGTTGTAAAATGATAAGATGGACTCGTATGTAACACAGCGGTCCCCCACTTGTTGCGTGCATTGGTGCCAAATGGAATCATGTTTTCTTGTGGTGTTTGCGTGCGATTTTGGGGTGTTGACCCTTGGTACAGGTGGTGCTGATAAGAGTTGCATAAAGTACAATAATGTTCGTGCTGCTCTTTGTTATCAGGAGTGTGTAGGGCTGTTTTCCATTTTCATTTATATGTGGTGTCTCGCGTAACTCTTTTCTTTTTGTTTACGTTGATTAGTTAAATCCGTTGTTATTGTTTCCTAAGTGAAAGGTGAATTTTGTCTGAGGTTATCTCTTTGTCTTATAAGGACACAGATTACGGGGTTAGAACTGCATCTTTACAGCCTTCAGGATTTAGGTTTTTTTTATCAGCATTTGTGATCATTATATTAGAGTGTCAGGCTGGGTTATCTCTCCTGCTGATTAGAGAGATGTCCAGGACCTCAAATTGTCTTTCTGTTTTTAGTGCAAAGGATTCTCAGTTACCTTTTTTTCATCTCTAACAAAAGCAGTTTTAATTTTGGGCGGTGGGAGACGCGTCTGTGAGGTAATAATGAGGGGAGGAGATCAGTGTGAGTTTTCTTAGCAATTTTCTATGAGGTCTGAGGGTCGAGAGAGAAAGAGTAAGTGATATTAGGAGCTTAGGGATAGAATCTTGCTTGGTGGGATGTGTTGGAGCATCTGACTTAGGTGTTTGATGTGTGTAATAGGTTCGTAACTATGATTTCTGCTTTTAATATTATGTTGCCTCCTGGAGAATATTAAGGATTGAAACTATGTATTGTAGATAGAAGGAGAGAGAGAGAAAAAAAACCTTGCAAGTGTGATTCAGCTGTGAAATGTGCATGTGTAAAATTGTAACGTGTAGTGTGTTCCCTGCTGGCAACAAAGGGTTTACATGTGTGCATCTACGTGTGTCGAGGAGTGCAAGTTTTTTTTGCAAGTTGTGATGTATCTTTAGTATTTTCTTCTTTTTAGTTTTTTGATTAGTATTGCTTTTTGTTCTTATGTAGTTCAGTTTTAGGAGGGAGTACTGCATCCAGGCGCCACATGTCTCTTGATGCTGTGTTAGATGTGTAGCAACAAGGGAGCATCGAAGGGCATGTGATGTTGATCGCTGGAAAACATTTTTTTGTGTTTGTGTTTGAGTGTGTGTTTGTGTTTGTGTTTGTGTTCGTGTTTGTGTTTAAGTTTGTGTTTTTATTTTATTTGCGTGTGTGTGTACGTGTGTGTATGTTTTATGCGTGTGTAGGGCGTGGGGAGGGTGTACGTAGAAATGGCTCGTCGTTGTGTGGATGTTTGACTTTCAATAATGTAAACAAAAAAAAATCTGACGAAGTTTTTTTTTTCTATCAACAAATAATATTATAAATTTCGAAAACTCATCTTTCACTACGCGTCTTCATGATAATAGTAATAATAATAATAATAATAATAATAATAATAATAATAATAATAATAATAATAATAATAATGATAATAATAATAATAATAATAATAATAATAATAATAGTGATTTAGACTATGATAAATATAATACAGACGACACACTCTCTCTTCCCTCACGCTTTAAGCTCACTGATAGAAAACATGAAAAGAAAGAGAAAG
>JAXIVD010010249.1:0-13717 GCA_036785275.1 Cancer borealis
CTGCCAACTGACCTTTACGTGCCCACCGCATAGAGGCGCCCTTGTGTGGCCTTTGTACAGGGGTTACAGGGCAGGGGAGGTGAGGGGGTAGGGGGGTGCACCTGCCCGTTTTACCTGTCCTGCCTCCAGCCCCTCCCCCTCCCCTCCCTCCCTCCCCTCCTACCTTCACTTTCGTTCAAGTCTAACGTCGCCTCCACTTCCTGTCCCCCACCGCCTTCCTCCTCCTCCTCCTCCTCCTCCTCCTCCTCCTCTCCTCCCCTCCTCCTCCTCCTCCTCCTTCTCTTCTCGTCTCCTCCTCCTTGACGTTCAACGAGGGCGTGGTTAATTTAGATTGTGTGTGTGTGTGTGTGTGTGTGTGTGTGTGTGTGTGTGTGTGTGTGTTGTGTGTGTGTGTATTGTGTATGTGTTTCTCTGTTACGTATAAAGAGTGTAAGAGATACCTTTAGTTAGCTAGATGTGTGTGTGTGTGTGTGTGTGTGTGTGTGTGTGTGTGTGTGTGTGTGTGTGTGTGTGTGTGTGTGTGTGTGTGTGTGGTGTGTGTCCCCGGTCCACTGAAGAAGGTTTAGGTGGTAAGAGGGGTTGATTATGGGCGCTGAACCACACCAATGTAAAGGGAAATGAGGGTTTTTATTTGTGTATATAATTCTATCTTTTATTTAATTGTTTTATTTTTCGTTTTCAATTTTTGTTTTACTTTATCTTTTTTTCTCCTTTTGTTTTTTTTTGTTTTTCATAATTGTTTTTTTGTCTTGTTCTGTCTGTCTGGTTTTTTTTTTTCAATCTTTATATTTTCTCAGTTAAATGTCTGTCAGTCTATCAGTCCGTATGTATGTTTATATTTCGTATTAGTATGTATTTATGTATGTGGGAGTGTGTGTGAGTGTGTGTGTGTGTGTGTGTGTGTGTGTGTGTGTGTGTGTGTGTGCATATCTAAGTGTGTGTGCAATGTTTAAGTGATGTGTGCATATGCATGTGTGTGTGTGTGTGTATATACTGTTGTATATCTGCCTAGTCTATCTGTCCTGTCTGTGTCCCTATCTGTCTGTCTGATGTATGTATGTATGTATGTATTTATGTACGTATGTATGTCCATCGTGTGTCTGTTTATGTATGTTCCAATTTTCTACATACTTTCTATCCGCTATGTACGTTTATGTATTTGAATAACCCCCCTCCTCTCTCTCTCTCACTCTCTCTCTCCTCTCTCTCTCTCTCTCTCTCTCTCTCTCTCTCTCTCTCTTCTCCTCCCCCCCCTTCCCGTAACGGCGCTTGGCCACACCGTCTCGGGCAGCGTGGGAAGCACCGCCCCCAGCGCTGCCCCCCCCCCCCTTCACCCCCAGGATGCCTCTGTGTGGGGGGTAGCCCGAGGAGGAGGAGGAGGGAGGAGGAGGAGGAGGAGGAGTCTGGAAGGTGTTACTCGGGAGGGAAGAGGATGAGAGGAGGAGGGGGAGGAAGGTATGAGGTTTGGGTAACGTCAGTGGGGAGGAGGAGAGGAGGAGGAGGAGGAGAAGGAGAAGGAGAAGGAGGAGGAGGAGGAGGAGGAGGAGGAGGAGGAGGAGGAGGAGGAGGAGGAGGAGGGAGGGACAGTCTAGTCAGAAACAGGTGGAAGGGGGGGTGATA
This sequence comes from Cancer borealis, assembly GCA_036785275.1. Taxonomy (NCBI): domain Eukaryota; kingdom Metazoa; phylum Arthropoda; class Malacostraca; order Decapoda; family Cancridae; genus Cancer; species Cancer borealis. The sequence goes on from JAXIVD010010249.1 coordinate 1,621, forward strand.
AGAGGGGATGATGAGAGAGAGAAGGGGAGGGGAGGGAAGGGGAGGGAGGGGAGGGGAAGGGAGGGGAGGGGAGGTAGGGTCTGTTGGTGGAGCTGGGTATGATGGAGAGAAGGGGAGGAGGATGGAGGAGAAGTAGGGGTAGGGGAGGAGGGGAGCGTGGCGGCCCAGGGGTCCAGATGCCCCGGGGGTGACTAGGGGGCGGTGTTGCAAGGTGAGAACTCCTCCTCCGCCTCCTCCTCCTCCTCTCTCCTCCTCCTCCTCCTCCCTCCTCCTCCTCCTCCTCCTCCTCCTGCTCTTCCTCTTCTTCTTCCTCCTCCTCCTCTTCTAGCATCTTCTGGGATAATCTAAGGTGAGGAATGTGATAGGTCGATGACGGAGAGAGGAAAGAGAGAGGAAGGAGGGAGGGACAGGGAAAGGGAAAAGGGGAGGGGAAAGGGAAGGGAAAAGGGAAGGAAGGTGGAGGAAAGAGATGTAATTGAAAAGTTTTTTTTTTTCTAATTATTGTTGTGTTTTTGTCATATTAATGTTGTTGAATTTTTCATTTGTAATTGTTTATTTATTATTATTATTATTATTGTTATTATTATTATCTAGTAGTAGTAGTAGTAGTAGTAGTAGTAGTAGTAGTAGTAGTAATAGTAGTAGTAATAGTAGTAGTAGAAGTAGTAGTAAAAATAGTAGTAATAATCATCTTTTATTTCTCCTTCTCCTTCTCTTCCTTCTTCTCCTCCTCCTCTTCCTCCTCTCAACATCATCTATCATCATTACTATCACCCACCACCACCACCACCACCACCACCACCACCACCACCACCCACCACCACCACCACCCGCGGCAGCACTGGGCACCTCACTTCCTCTCCTGGCCAGGTTTTTGCAACATTATCTTTGTCTGGACATTCTCTCGCCCATTACGTGGCGCCACATTCCTCCTCCAGTGCTGTTACCGTGCATGTCCCCCTTCCCCTCCCCCCCCCTCCCACGCCCCCCTTTCTTCCCCCTACTATAACGACCCCTGCCCCGCGCCGCCCGTGGTGAGGAGATTGATAGATGGATGGGAGGTAAATAGCATCCATTGATGAAAAATATATTAGTTTACTTTTTTCATGAATATAGAATTGTGGCTTTGTAAGTTTTTTTTTTTTCTCTGGTTTGGTTCTCATGGATATGTTTTTTGTTTTTTTTCTTTGCCTTTCTTTACCTTGTGGTTGCTATGGTGGTTCATTCATTGGCAGGCAGACCCCGTTGTACCGTGCAGGCAGACAGACAGACACTCCAAGCCATGGGAGCCTGCACCTACCCTCCCTCCCTCACCCCTTTCCTCCCTCACCCCTTCCTTCCTTACCCCCTCCCTCCCTCACCCCCTCCCATCTTCTGCCCTCTTGAAGCGCTGCGCCATTTTTCTTTCTTAGGAGGCATAATTATTGTGTGCACGACGCCTCCTCTCTGCCTCTTCCCTCCCGCCCCCCCCTCCCTCGGGCATCCCCTTGAGGGTGAGGGCGGCGGGCGAGTGTGGTTTATCTCAGCGTCGTAACAATGGTTCCCACAACAGCCACTGAGGAAAAAGACAAACATGCAATTGTTGTTTAGCTGTATTACCTTTCTTGAACTGGTTAATGTTCAAGTTCCGGCTTCTATATGACATGATTTGTAAATGAATGTTTGGGGTTTTTTGTTTGTTGTTTTTGTTCAAGTAAGAGATTAGATGAATGTTTTCACGTGTATGTTTACAATTATGATGAACTTTGTGTGAAAGTTATCATTTATGAGACGAGCGTCATTATGGAACACAATCCCAGATGTGCACGGGTGTGGCGCCGCGTGTGTCACAGTGGTCATGTTTTGTGCGAGTGTAAGGTGACGTGCATCCTGGCTGGTGGGTGAGGCCCTGAGGTGCCTCAAACACTGGCTTGCACTGGCACCCCAGGCACCCCTGGCACCCCTGAATCACCTTAAGGATGCTGCTGCTGCTGCTGTCAATTCAATCGTCGTCGAGAAATTTCAATCCCGGAGTTTTTTGTTTTTTGAATATGAATATATATATATATATATATATATATATATATATATATATATATATATATATATTTATAACATATATATATATATATATATATATATATATATATATATATGTATATATATATATATATATATATATATATATATATATATATATATATACATATATATATATATATATATATATATATATATATATATATATATATATATATATACACATATATATATATATATATATATATATATATATATATATATATATATATCATATATATGATAATATATATATATAATATATATATATATATATATATATATATATACACACACACACACATGTATACATGCATTGCAGTAGCAGCACACGTGCCGGTGGTGCGTGGTCCGTGCAGTGGCCGCCCTGGGCCTGTTTTCCATACCACACCGTCCACATCATATTCAAGGCTAAAGAGCAGTTTCCGATGAACAAGAACAAAGGTGTCTTCCAGGAGGCGGGGAACAATGGCGTAACAAAAACAGGCTGCTACTCAGGACCGTCCCGCCGACCCCTGCTGCTGCTGCTGCTGCTGCTGTCTGTTGATGCCTTGCAGTACAACCTTGGCCAATGATCGATGTCCAGCGTCCAGACAGACTCATTGTGGCCTTGTGTACACCTTGTGCCTTCCTGTGGCGGTTCCCGTGTTATGATTCCACTCATCACAATCATTATCATGATGGTGGTTGTCATCTGTGCACGGAATTATAGCGTGCCCAGCGTGCCCAGTGTGCCCTACCTCTCCTTACTCTTCCCCTCACCGCCGCTGCATTACATTTTCCATTTTCATTATGTATACTCGGTATTTTTCTTACACCAACATCTCTTCTTATGTATCCGTATTTGGCTCACTGTAAAACTGTCCTCCTCTGTCTTCTCATCTCACTAGGTACTGTGACAAAGTTCTTCAATATCTTTCATGCAGTTCCACTCACTTCATGAATTATAAGTAATGTTTATTTTTATTAGTACGTTCTTGAACTATACTGAATTTTCATCCCATATACCTTGGGCCCAGTCCCTACATTAATACACACACACACACACACACACACACACACACACACACACACACCACACCCACACACACACACACACACAAACCACCCACGACGCCACGGACAGGATGCGCCTCCCCACTTCCTATTATTACTCATTACTCCGCACACACCAATTACGTCCCGCGCCTCTCACCCATTCCGCATCAAGCCTCCCATGCACACTGTGAACCGGCCGCTGGATGCACGGAGCCGCCATCGTCAAGGAAGGCACAAACAAGCACAGTTACCTTCGAACCCTTGATGCAATATATCCTTTCCGTGCATACAGATGAAGTGAACATTGCCAGGCGTGCGGGAGGGAGCTGGAGCCACGCAATGTTGTGATGACAGAGGAAATGCTGGAGTATTTAGTCACCGCCTCGGGCTAAGACGCGCTCTGGAGGTAATTTGATGTGAGGACTGGGTGATTCAGGTCGCCGGGGGGGGATGTTTAACGCCGGCGGGCTCGGGGCGCTCACCGCTTACCTGGGCTGACTCGCGGGGCGGTCATGGACAGCGGTGAGGTGAGGGAGGCGGAGGTATGCTGCCAGGGCGAGAATACTTACTGGAACCCTCACACACGCACGCACGCACGCACCAATCCTGTCACTGACCACGTGAGGATGCGTGAAGATGAGATGCAAAGGAATAATACATAGGAATGCAAGGTGAAGACGAGACCAGTCAATTACATGCGTTTATATATTTTTTTTAATCTGTCGTGTTGATTTGCGATGTAGTGATGAACTTGCAAGGTAGACAGACTCCTTGACTAGACGGTGAGAGGCATGGACGGCGTGGACGGGCGTGCATACGTGCCCAGCGGCCTTCAGTGGGCGTACTAAGGGCAGCACGGGAGGCAGGATGTCCTCAGTCTTCGATTGGTCTTGGAAAATAACACGGCGGTCAGTTACAGCGCATTCCTCGTCCTGTAAATTAAGGATTGAACAATGGAAGGGAATTGACGGCCTTTTGTGGATCAGTGATGGAAGGGAGGGAGGAGGGAAGGGAGGGAGGGGAGGGGAAGGAGAGGGAGGAGAGAAGGGAAAGTGGTGCACTAGGAGACCGTACACGTCATTTTGATATAGATAAAGTTACAATGTGAATGTTGAAACTATAATCAGTATAGTAATAATAATAGTAATAATAATAGGTGTTATAGTACTAATACTAACGCTAAAACTACCACTTAACTAATCTATCTCTTTCTTCTTCTTTTTTTTATCTTGTGCAACATTTGTATATAACCTCATCATCATTTCACCATAATTTCTCACCTTCGTCCCAGTCCCAGATCTAGTAGACGTAATGACGGGTCTCTTTCCAGCCTTCCCACAGTGCACCTTCCCTCCTTCCCTCCCAGGTGGCCGTCCCCCCCCGACCCCCCTCCTTCCCACCCCCTCCCGGCCAGCCTTGTCGTGGTAAAATTACTGTTGTCACGTGATTGCTTTGTTGCCTCATTTCCTTCCCGGTACTGTCCTGGGTGGGCTAAAAAGGAGGACCAAGAGGAGGAGGAGGAGGAGGAGGAGGAGGAGGAGGAGGAGGAGGAGTTTTAGATCTTCCACATTGTAATTAGATTTGTTTGTATTGTCTTTTTTTTATACAGAAATATAAACAAATATCAGTGACATGAAAGTATTAATTCCGTGCAGTCAAGTCATTCATCCATCGATCAATCTATTTATCTATTTATTTATCTATTTATTTATCTATCCACCCATTCATCCATCCATCTATCCATTCATCCATCTTTCAGGATTAGTTTTGTTAATGCAATGGATTCACGTTTCTATATCAATAGGTTCAAATCAGGTTAAATGGATTTATGAAAGGTTTAAGAGAGACATAAACATAGATTGGCTCCGAAGTAGAGTAGTGGATGAATGGAATAATACTTAGAAGGTGGATGGATAATATACACGAAGAGGACAGAAAATATTCATAAAAAGGTTATACAGATTAATAAGCAAGGATGAATAACGAGATAAGGTCACACGCACCTGACCTAACCTGACCTGACCTTTCAATTAAGTTCTTATAGTACGTTCACTCATGTGTTTATCTATTCATAGTTTAATGTATGCAATTTAGAGGCTAGTATGATGTGAGCTTATGACCCAATTAAGAGAGAGGAAATGAAGACACACACACACACACACACACACACACACACACACACACACACACACACACACACACACACACACACACACACACACACACACTCAGAGGCAGAGGCGCGCGTCATTCATTCCACACAATTACCTCAAACCGCTGCTCTCATTATTCTGGTATTTCCTCACCCGCCTTAAAAATAGCAGACCGGACTGAAAATGGGAGGTGAGGGGTCAGGGAGGGGAAAAAAGTGTGTGTGTGTGTGTGTGTGTGTGTGTGTGTGTGTGTGTGTGTGTGTGTGTGTGTGTGTGTGTGTGTGTGTGTGTGTGTGTGCGTAATGATGGATGTATGGGAAACGGAGATGCGAACATTACCATTAAGAAAGTGAGAGGGCATAGAGGAGGAGGAGGAGGAGGAGGAGGAGGAGGAGGAGGAGGAGGAGGAGGAGGAGGAGGAGGAAGTATAAAAGAAGGAGGATGCTATCTAGAGTGAGACAGAGAAGACTCACACGCCCACTCTTCCTTCTCCCAACACATACACACACACACACACACACACACACACACACACACACACACACACACACACACACACACACACACACACACACACACACACACACACAGGTCTACACCAAGGGATATGCTGAGAGGCCTTTCATACACAGTGGTCAGGGTCGCCAAAAATACCTCGCTGCCCAACTAACTATAAGAAGAGTTTTTGTATTTTTACGCTCAATTAGATGCAGTTTTATGGATTTGTAAGAGAGAGAGAGAGAGAGAGAGAGAGAGAGAGAGAGAGAGAGAGAGAGAGAGAGAGAGAGAGAGAGAGAGAGAGAGAGAGAGAGAGAGTTGTTGTTATTGTTGTTATTGTTGTTTATCGTCATCATTATTTTTTTTCTTTTATTATTAACATCGTCATTTGTCGTTGTTTTTTATTATTATTATTATTATTATTATTATTATTATTATTATTATTATTATTATTATTATTATTATTGTCGTGGAATCCTGTTTTTTTTGTTATTATTTTTTTTTTTCGTATTTACACTTTCGATTATACGTTTAATAATTTCTCGGCCGGAACTAACTATAGCTTGTACTTTCTTTCCTATATCTTTGCTAATGGTTGTGTGACGTAACAAAGAGATGGATGGAGGGAGGGAGGTGATGCATATATCTCATGGCATTTCCTCACGTATTTCTTCTTCTCTTTGTGAATCTGTGCACAAAGAAAACTGAAAAAAAGGAAGAAAAAACGTAGAACTTGAAAAATAGTCTTAAATAAACCTTCGTAAGCGATTCTAAAACAGATTCTTAAAAATAACATGATTTGAAACTTATCTTGCGTCTTTGTCCTGAAGAAGAAGAAGAAGAAGAAGAAGAAGAAGAAGAAGAAGAAGAAGAAGAAAAAGAAGAAGAAGAAGAAGAAGAAGAAGAAGAAGAAGACGAAGAAGAAGAAGAAGAAAAAGAAGAAAAAGAAGAAAAAAAATAGGAAGAAGAATAAGGTTAAGAAGAAGGATAACAAGAAGGATAAGAAAACGAATAAGAACAAGAAGAAAAACTAGGAGAAAAAAAATCAATAAAAGAAAAACTGGAAAAAAAGAAGAACCAGATAAAAAGAACAAAAACAAGAACAAAAACAAGAACAAAAACAGAACAACTCCAAAACAAAAAAAAAGAAGACTATTTGAATACAACACAAAATCCGGTTTAAGTTCCAATCGGATATAACTGACCGGAATTGAAGTAAGTATTTCCGACTCTTCCGTTGCATTCCGGGTGTGTCTGTTCTGTACCAACCACCCCGACGCGGCGCCACAGCCTCCCCACCACACCCTCTGCAGGTAGTTCCTCCTCTCAAGTACTACAGCCTTACTGGAGCCTCGCATCCCTCACCTCTATGTCACAGCGGTCAATGTACACCCAATCAACTATACCTTCTGGCCTGAACTATTGTGATTGATTGTTTATTAGTTAGTCAGTTAGTTAGTTAGTTATTCATTCATCTATTTATTTATTTATTTAGTTAGTTCGTCAATTAGTTCGTTAAATAGTTAGATAGTTGGTAAGCTAAATAAATAGTTAGTTAGTTTGTTAGTTAGTTAAATAGTTAGTTAGTTAGTTAGTTAGTTAAATAGTTAGTTTGTTAATTAATTAGTTAGTTAGTTAGTTAGTTTAATGATGCAATGTGTATATAGTAGTAGAGGCGATGATGATAATATTAATAATAATAAGCTACATTACGTGATCCCAAGTTGGAGACGCTGGAAAGTATGGGCGAGGGAAGATGAATTCCATTAGGTAGATGTCTAGTAGTAGTAGGAATAGTAGTAGTAGTAGTAGTAGTAGTAGTAGTAGTAGTAGTAGTAGTAATAGTAGTAGTAGTAGTATAGTGAGTATAGTGAATGTACAGTGTAAGCCCGTAGGGGAAGCATCACTGTACTCACCGTAGACTTCAAATATTATATAGGAATCGTCATTACTTGCACAATACTCTTATTTATTTATCTTTGTCCTGAAACACCAAAGTAAAAAATGAATATGATAGTAATAGTGAAAGAAAACAATAATAATAATGATAGTTATTTAATAGTACCAGACATAGATGAAAATAGAAATAGATAGTCTGTAGTTAACGTAATAGATAGAGAAGCAGTGAAATAGAAATGTATGGAAAATAAACCGCTTCTATTACTGTACTTTATATAATATTTCCCCTTTTAGTATATAAAATATTTCCCCTTGCCAGTGTTCTTCCATACCACGTCATCATAATAACACACCTATACATTAACCTATCGTGCTTACATACACCTGTGCTTGCTTTCCCTTCTCACCACCACCTCCTCACCGACCACCACATTACCTGCCCCTACCTACCTATCACCTTCCCTCGCCTGGTATCCGTAACACCTTATCCGTATCTGTAACACCTTCGTATCCCTATCACTTTTCCAGCTTGCGGCGCCTCCTCCTCCTCCTCCTCCTCCTCCTCCTCCTCCTCCTCCTCCTCCTCCTCCTCCTCCCTTGGGCGTGTTAGTGCAGTGTTTCCATCGCCAAGGACTCGCTCAGGTGCACAGGGATTCACCTTCCCCTCACCCCCCCCCAAGTACCTGACACACCTCCTCCTCCCCTCCTCCTACCCTCCTCCAGTACCTGAAACACCTCCTCCTCCTCCTCCTCCTCCTCCTCCCCTCCCTCACCTGTCACGTTAATTATAATTCCCTAGTGCCTTTTTCATCACTTCCTTCTTCCATTTTCCATGACTGCCGCTCCCTATCTTCCTTCTCTTCCTTCTTTCCTTCCTTTATTTCTCTCCTCCTCTCTCTCTCTCTCTCTCTCTCTCTCTCTCTCTCTCTCTCTCTCTCTCTCTCTCTCTCTCTCTCTCTCTCTCTCTCTCTCTCTCTCTCTCTCTCTCTCTTCTTCCTCCTCCTTCCCTCCGTTCCTCCTAAGTAAATTTAGGTCCCATAGGCGTTGGGTATAATTTAGTCTAAAGTGGTTGGCCAGGTGAGTACCGTAGGCCTATAGCTAGCTCATTAAGGGTCCTTCTTCCCTCCTTCCCTCCCTCCTTCCCTCCCTCCCTCCCTCTTTCTCTCCCTCCCTCCTTCGCCATAGTCCGGAAGAGGGAGGGAAGTAAAGGAAAAGTTATTTAATTATATTTGTGAACTTTTTTGTTATTTTTTTTTTACTCAACTCTTTCATCGTCACCCAAATTAACCGGTTTTTGTTTTTCTATTCTGTTTCCTTCCTCTTATTCCTCCCCCTCCTCCTCCTCTTCCTCCTCCTCTTCCTCCTCTTCCTCTGAGTGCCCTTCGTGGCCTCACAAGACAGCCATTTCCTCCCTGGGGTGTATGGAGGGGGGTGAGGGGGGGTGACCTTTCCGGACTGTTGGAGATGGGGGGGCTGGGGGGGGCGAGGAGGTGTTTGGGGGGGGCGGGAAGAATATGTGAACTGCCCCAACACCTCCTTCTCCTCTCCCCTTCCTCATTCCCTTCTATAAATCACCCTTTTGTTTTCCCCTTTCTTCCTTCTTATCCCTTTCTTCCTTCATTCCTTCCTTCCTTTCTTCCTTCTTTTCTTTCTTCCTCCCTATCCTTTCTTCCTTCCTTCCTTCATTCATTCATTCATTCATTCCTTTCTTCCTTCCTTTCTTCCTTTCTTCCTTTCTTTCTGTCAATTCCTTTCCCCTTCCCTCTCCTTATCATACCACCACTCCTCTTCCTCCTCCTCCTCCTCCTCCTCCTCCTCCTCCTCCTCCTCCTTCTCTTCTCTGTTCTCACTCCCCTTCTTTTGGCCCATCCTCACCCCATCAACACACTCAAAGGATCTCTTGTTATGACGCAGCGAAGAGTGTGGAGAAGAAGGGGAGGGAAGGGGGAGGGTAGGATGGGTAGGAGGGAGGAAAAGAGGGTGGATGGGGGAGAGAGGGATGGAGGGAAGGAGGGAGGAGGGCGAGATATATACGCAAGCAAGATAGAAGGAAAGAAGACAGAGAAGGAAGAAGAAGAGGAGGAGGAGGAGGAGGAGGAGGAGGAGGAGGACTTGACACAAAAGGAAGAAGAAGTAGAAAGAAAAAGGAAGCAAGGAATTAGAGAATATGGAGGGAAGGAGAGAGGAAGAAGTAAATATGAAAGAAGATAAAGAAAGATGGAAGTAAAGGAAGGAAAAAATGAAGGAAGGAAGGAAGCAAGGAAACAGAGAAGGATATCCGAATATGTAGAAAAATAGGAGAGGAAATGGGGAAAGAGGAAGGATGTAAATGAGACAAAGGAAAGAAGGAAGGAAGGAAGGAAGGAAGGAAGGAAGGAAGGAAGGAAGGAAGGAAGGAAGGAAGGAAAGTAGGAAAGGCGACGGAAATTAAGCAAGGAAAGGAAATATAACTAAAAGAAGGAAGGAAATGAATAATAATAATGAACAAAGGAAGGAACGAAGGAAGGAAGGAAGGAAATGATGAAAGTTACTGAAGAACATGGAAAAGAAAGCAGGAAGAAAGATAATAAAGATAGAAGGAAGGAAGGAAGGAAATAAGTCAGAAAGGAAAAGAAGAATATAAGACGCTTTCCTTCCTTCCTTCCTTCATTCATTCATTCATTCCTTCCTTCCTTCCTTCATTCCTTCTTTCTCATAAGTCTCCACTCTCCCCTCCCTCTTGCCTCCCCCTTCACTCTCCCCTCCTCCTCTCTTTCCCTCTCCCTCCTCCCCTTCTCCCTCCTTCCCTTCTTCCCTTCTCCCCTCACCCATCACTCCTCCCCCCCTCCACCCCTCACCCCCAAGATAATCAGAGGCTCACCCTTGACACAGGTGGTGACACGCGAATGCACGTGTGTATGTGTGTGTGTGTGTTTGTGTGTGTGTGTGTGTGTGTGTGTGTGTGTGTGTGTGTGTGTGTGTGTGTGTGTGTGTGTGTGTGTGTGTGTGTGTGTGTGTAAAAGTCATCATTCCCTTTTATTTTTCTGAATATTCTTATAAATTCTTAAAATCATTACTTTAATTAACACACACACACACACACACACACACACACACACACACACACACACACACACACACACACACACACACACATATTCGAGAGCTAGAATTACACTAACACAGACGCGTGATGTACCCCAGGCCTGTGTGTGTGTGTGTGTGTGTGTGTGTGTGTGTGTGTGTGTGTGTGTGTGTGTGTGTGTATGTGTGTGTGTGTGTGTGTGTGTGTGTGTGCGTTTCCTGAATCATAGGTAACTCTTAGGAAGGGAATTAGTTGATGAGTAGAGGAGGAGGAGGACGAGGAGGAAGACCTGTCAAAGTATTAGCTGTAGAGAGGAGGAGGAGGAGGAAGAGGAGGCAGTAGAGGCGTAGGTGGTAAAGGAGGAGGGAGAATGGAGGAGGGGAAGGGAATGAGAACAAGGGGAAGAGGAGGTGGGGACACACAAAAAAACAGAAAAACAAGGGGAATGGAGAGAGAGGGAGGGAGGGAGGGGGAGCAGACTGAGGGGAGAGGAGAGGAGAGGAGAGGAGAGGAGAGGAGGGGAGGAAAAAAGTGAGGGTAGTTAGGGCAGAGGATGAAGGAAAAAATAGAAGCCAAGGAGAAGTAGATAGTAGATAGAGGAAGGGGGGGAGGAGGGGAGGGAGAGAGGTTAGAATTTAGATGGGGGTGGGGGGGAGTAGGAGCAATGTCACCACCTTCCGCCTCCTGACCACCATCCAGAACGGCCAGGGGGGGCGGGGTGGAGGTCGTGGGAGAGGTCAGGTGGGGGGCGTAACCACAGAGGTCGTTTTAACCACCCCCACCTCCTCCTCCTCCTCCTCCTCCTCCTCCTCCTCCTCCTCCTCCTCCTCCTCCAACCCCCTCCACCCACACCCAACCCCTCCACCTATTACCGCATTCCTTATGACGCCACACTGTACAGTACATACGCCCATTCATTCCCCTCCACCTCCACCCACACCCACACCCGTCACCGGTCACCCGTCACCTGTCACCCGTCAACATGTCTCACAAATCATGTCATCCACTCACCCAACACAAATGAAAAAAAACCTGCCTTTCACTTGTCACTCTTCACCCGTCAATATGTCTCACAAGTCACCCAGCTCACCCAACACAAATAAAAAACCTGCATTTCACCTGTCATTTCACCCGTCACCCGTCAGTCCCCCAGCGTCTCATTAGAGTAGTTATTTAGGTATTGCGTCACACCCATTAGACTCGAAATGGATTGCTGGGTGAATGGAGGGGGAAGGATAGATGGGTGAGGATTGAAAGACAGTGTTAGGAATGGGGGAGAGAAGGGAATATGAGAGAGAGAGAGAGAGAGAGAGAGAGAGAGAGAGAGAGAGAGAGAGAGAGAGAGAGAGAGAGAGAGAGAGAGAGAGAGAGAGAGAGAGAGACAGAG